>CATIWJ010120103.1:0-26244 GCA_949640765.1 Croton laevigatus | reverse complement strand
AGATAAAGATAACACAAATTTTGATGCCTAAAGTTATCGAAGCTTGGTTGGTGCTCTCTTGTATCTAACCCACACGCGACCCGACATTGTACAAGCGGTGCATAAGGTGTGTCAAAGGGTTCAACAACCAACTATTGGTGATTTTAAACTTGTCAAACGCATCATTCGCTATGTAAAAGGAACAATCAACTTTGGTTTACATTTTATTCGTCAAAGCTCCTTCAATCTCTATGGTTTTTGTGATGCTGACTGGGCAGGTTGCCCAACAACAAGACGAAGTACTTCAGGTTATTATATTTATCTTGGGAGTAATTGTATTTCATAGACATCTAAAAGGCAACCTACAGTCTTAAGATCAAGTTCTGAAGCAGAATATAGAGCAATGGCTATCGCAACAACTGAAATTACTTGGATCACTTATCTTCTTAAAGATATTGGGATACGACTTTATCAAGCTCCTCAACTATTCTCAGACAATCTAAGTGCTTTATACATGACAATTAATCCAGTGTTCCACCCTCGGTCAAAGCACATAGCAATTGATTATCATTTTATTAGAGAGAAGGTGGCTCTTGGTAATTTGATTACAAGATTTGTTCGGTCTCACCACCAGATAGCGGACATATTTACAAAGCCCTTATCTAAAATTCCATTTCAGCATTTCAGAAGCAAGATTTGAGTTCATTTAGTCATTTCCTCCAACTTGAGAAAGGGTGAAGATGATGGATCTACACAGTCCAACCAATATGGTAATAAAAGTCAAAGATATGCAAGCTAATATGGTAATGACAACCAAAGAATATTTACAGCCCATAAATAGCTTAGAAACGGCTAGAAATCTCTTATCAATATGGTAATGACAACCAAAGAATATTTACAGCCCATAAATAGCTTAGAAACGGCTAGAAATCTCTTTCAAATTTATAGTATTTTGTATATAGGAATATTGTATTCTCTGCCTTTAATTTTGGTTACCATTAGTAACTAAAAGTCTTTCCCTTGTGTGGTTGTATATTTAAGAGAGGGTTGTTCTTCTTTCAAAGGACAAGGAATAAGATAACCATTTTTGCATATATCCTCTTTAATATTTTAATATTAAAATGAAATTATTTTAATATAAAGTATTGTTTTTAAAATATGATGAAAAAACATTATTTAAAGTATGATTGTGAAATAAATATTTATAATGAATATATATTAGTGAAAAATATGACTTTGAAATAAATATTTATGATGAATAAGTTGATGAAAAATAATGATTTTAAAATGATTATTTATGTTGAATATCATGATGAAAACATATTGATTTTGGAATGAATTTCAAAAACGATACTTTTGAAAGAAAAGCAATTATGATTTAGAAAATCGAGAATTTGAAAAAAAAAATATTTTAAGCTCTACTAGAATTTAGTTGAACTGATCAATGTAGGAAATGATCGATCATATCCTAGCGATTTTTGATATATGGCTATTGATTGTTCCGACGATGGTCGCTGTAATTGATTTATGGTAACGACCGTTATCTATGCCTATGGGCTGATTCATCCATGCAGTTATTCATGCCTATGGGCCGATTCATCCATGCAGAAATAGGTTTGTCTAAATATCTAGTAGAGCTAACTAAGCAAGTTAAGTAAGATTTTAAATAAAGCAATTTAGTTTATTTTAAAGAGAAATTTTATCTGATGATTATTTTATTAAGTGATTTATAATATTTAAATTATATTTTAAATTATGCATGTGCATTTAAATTATTTATGCTTTTCATTAGTTAAAGTATCCAATGAGCGTAATCACTCAACAAGTTTGGTTAATTCTGAACTTGTAGGTCTTCAAAAGAAGTGAAAGGAACCGGAACTATCACATACCATCAGGAACACGAAGAATTTAGATTGACATATATTGTGAAGATAAAGTGGGAACGAGCACGAAGATAAAATAGAACAAAAAATGTATTCATAATCTGTATACCATGTAGTCTATGATGTGACACACTTGGTTCAGCTATAAATGGTCAGATTAAGGGGTGTTACTGTTGGGCTCAATCACTTGTTTTGATTATTTGACGAAGTAACTAGAGTTTGTGAACTACTAATGTGTTTTGAAGTTGTTTTTCAGCTTATCAAGTGAAGATAAATACATAAAAATTGCAAAAACTTGAAGTATCTAGCATTTGACATTGAACTCGCTCGAGTATGATGAAGTCGCTCGAGTAGCATGACTCCAAAATTTCCAGGAGCATCCAAGTCGATCGAGTAGCTTGAAATCGCTCGAGTAAAGTGTCTCCAAAAGTTTCAGAAGACCTTAAGTCGATCAAGTACTATGAACTCGATCGAGTAGTGTATCAAAAAGGCAAGCAACTCGATCAAGTACCATGAACTCGATCAAGTAAGAGGACTTTGAAGAAACAGAGCACTCAACTCGATCGACTACGTCCCTAGTCGATCAAGTACCTTGGTCAACGATGCATTTCAACATTTTTCTCATCAACTCAATCGAGTAGGAGCAAGGGAACTCGATCGAGTACATGCCAACAGTGCACAACGGCTAGTTTATTTAAATATTTACTGACGTCATCTAGCACATTACATGACCGTTGGGAAATTTTGTCTCTACTACTCGATCGAGTAGCCCTACTCGAAGGAGTAATTTGTCAAAACTCTTAAAATATTCAATTCAAGGAGTAACGGCTATATTTTCACTTTTGGGTATAAATACCCATTGATATAGCCATTTGAAGGTTGATTCAACTACTGAAAACTAAGAGTTTCATTTGTAAACAACCTTCTCTTCATCTTTCACTCTTTTGTTCATCAAAAATGTATTTTGTTGTATAGTTTGTTGAGTAAGATATAAACTCAACATCTATGTTGTGAGTGTTTGTTGAGTGATCTTTAAACTCAACTTATGAGTGTTAGATAGTTTTTGAGTGAGCTTTAAACTCAAGATTGTAAAGTTAGGAGTTAGCTACAAACTCTAAGTTTGAGGTAAACTTGCCAAACCTCTCTTGTATTCTTATTAAAGAATAGTGGAACCCAATTCCTTTCTAGGATTGGAGAAGTGGACGTAGGCTCAAGATTATAGCCGAACCACTATAAGTTCTCTTGTTCATCAACCTATCCTTTCAATCTTCCTAAACTTCCATCAAAGTTTCAATCCACCATATTCCGCACTAAACCAAAATTTTTACTAGCCAACTAATTCACCCCCCCTCTTAGTTGCCCCAAGGGACCAACGATATTGAAAGCTATAAGATGCTTCCAAAATATGTTAAGGTAATTTTAAAGTACAATCCATGTTCTTTTGTTAAGTTTGAGCCACTAGAAAGGAGATGTCTAAAAGATCCATTAATTTTTAATAAAGTCTTCATATGTCTGAAAGGTTGGTTAGATGGATTTTTATCAGGTTGTAGGCCTTTTATAGGGTTGGATGTTTGTCACCTAAAAGGACCATATGAATGAGATTTATTTTGGAAAAAGATAAAGCACAAAATTTTGATATCCATAAAGTTAGATCCAAATATGTTGTAACTCAACAATTAAAAATCTTAAAGGTAAAGCCAAAACAAAATTAAGATTATTAAGAGCCTTATCATATTACTAGTTGCAGTTGCATCAAATTGTACAGGGAGCAAAGAGAATGAGAGCTTTACTCCTTCTCACACACTTTAAGTGCATCAAATGAAATAACACTTGTAAAATGAAATTCATCCAATTTTCATTAATTAATGTAAAAAATACATTACAAAAATTGACCAGATTTCCTACACAACTTTCGTACATAAAATGCAGACCCTGCACTACCTAACACTGCACTTTTTTTACCAACTGAATAATAATTTTATTGATGAATAAAAACACCAATTACATTAGCATTTTCTCCCTATGCCAAACAATTTGATTAGGAACACTTATTGCCATGACCTGGAATTCGTGAATCTGGAACACCGAGTAACTTAAGTGTAAAGAAGTACAATAAGTAAATTAGTGAAGAAATTTAAGGAAATAAGTGTGTCATACGAAAAGATAAATAAGTAGTAAATACGGTAAATAGTGTAAATACAAATAAATAAATTGTAAGTAACATAGATAAATAATAAATAAGAAGTAAACAAAGAATAAGTGAATCTTGCGTCAAAACTATTTCAGGGCCCTTAAAGTATCCAGTTTTTTTACTTAAGGCCCCTCGGCAAAGTAGTAATAATTTTAAGCCCCTAAAGTTTGTGCATTCATTACACGAACCCTATTTTTAACAAAGTTAAATTAGCGTGTTATGCAAACAAACGACGCATGCGTCACCTCTAATTCACGGCATAAGTGGGGCATTCTCAATTCTCTAAAAATTAGTTTTCAAAATCAATCAATGAAGTTTCCTGATCTTTTTTTAATCAAGATTAGAACAAAAATGAACATCAAAATTACCTATCAATGCAGAATTTCAGAGGAGAAAGATAAATCCCGTGTCCATGAAATTCATCACTAGCAGTTTCATTAGAAACGCTAAATCCATGAGATATAATATGAGAAAGCTTCTTTTTGGAAGATCCAAACCAAGCAAATAACAAATTGGAATTACCACCGATCTTGGTGTTCGTCGCCTGTGCATAAACCCAAAAGCAAAGCCATCTAGCTTTTTCGGCCGGACTAGAAAAAGAATTCTTGTGAATAGCTACAATCGATGTGTCTTTTTCGTAAATTCTCATTCCTTCTAAGAAACTCTTCGTAATTGCATTGTACTCGATGCTTCCTTCTCTAACCTTGACCATTCCATTTCGAGTAAAATCATCAAATCTTCCAATACCATTACTTGAATTAACTTTGGAATCATCGCCGGAATTTAAAATTTCATCATCGTTATCATTAATTACAATAGACTCTTGGTCTTCAATGTCAAGATTCTCGCTCTGCTGTAAAACAAATCAAAACAAACAAAATTAAATCTCACACCAAACTTAAAAATCAAAGCAAATTAGCAAATGAACTCGAAAAATTAGAACATAACAATCAAATAAATAAGATAATAGAAGAAATTACTTAATGGATTGGGATTTTAGTCGGAATTCTCTACAAGAACTGATTAGAAAGCATGATTAATTGTTGAAGCAAAGAAAACAAAAAAGAGTTAGAAATAAGTATCAATCTTTGTTCATGCAGTCCTTTATACAAAAAACAAAATGGGTATGTTGGGAGATTTGGCTCCAAAAAGAATGGGTAACTGATTTTCTGCAGTTTATTTATATAGGTCCTTTTGGAGGTATCGTTTGCGTATTCCAAATCAGAGTTCTCAAGTTGCAAAATGCAAGTAACCTGTGCCGTGAATTAGAGGTGACGCACGCATCGTTTGTTTGCATAACACGCGGATTTAACTCTATTAAAAATGGGGTTCGTGTAATGCACACACAAACTTCAGGGGCTTAAAATTATTACTACTTTGCTGAGGGGCCTTAAGTAAAAAAACTGGATACTTTAAGGGCCCCAAAATGGTTTTGGCCGTGAATCTTGTAAACAAAGGGTAAACAAGAAGAAATAAGGAATGCATGTGTGTTGAACGAATTATAAAAGCAAAGGTATTAAGTTATAAATAGAGGATAAACATAAGGTAAACACGACAATGGTTGGAAGAATAAGCGAGAGAGTGTTCTGGAATTATAAGAATAATTAAGTAAAATTATACAAAAATTGAGATAATACGTTATTAATGAATTATTTAAATATTGAATAAGTGGATTTAAGGGCAAAATAATTAACATTTAAAAAGAGTACGGATATTATTTCTGGAAATAGTAAAGTAAAATTGCATGTTAAATACAAATTTCAATATAAGTGAATTAAAATACTGGTAAAAGATAAATTGGGCCTAAATATTAATTTGACGAGTAAATTAATAAGTAAAAATTGAGAGTATAAATAATAATAATAATAATTTAGCACAAAAAGAATGGATTCAAGGCAGGAAATTATAAATAAAAATGAGATAACACGAGGAAGAAGATTATGTCAGAAATACAATTATGGTACGTTAAAAACAATTAAAAACTAAACAGAAATTAAAGTAAGTAAATAATAGTGATAATAATAATAAAATAAGGATCTAAATGAAAAGAGAAATTTAATTGAAGGACTGAAAGTAAATTTGTTAATAAGAATTGTGTAGAATTAAGGAAGAAGGGAATGAGAGGGATCAAAGGGAAAATGACAGAAAAAAAAGGAAAGAAGAAGCAGAGAATGAAAGGAAAGAAGAAAGAGAGGAGAGGAAAGAGTAAATATGTTCCGCGGGCTATAATGCCGCCACTGGCTGCCGCCTGGCCGGACGTGCCCTACTATGGCGAAGCTCTGTGCGAAGCTCTGTAACACCGCTTCTAGGCCTTATTGGAGACCCCAAAGGAGCGCCACATTCTGGTACTAGAGCTGTATTATCTGTTTATGTGCTATGTTACTAGGTGGGCATATGTTTCATACATGGACTTTATTAAGTACTTAGCCAAATTTTAACTTTATTTTTACGAAAATTTTGCCAAAGTTCCTCCTAGGAACGGACAGTCTGTGAATAGTAATAGGGACTAAATGAATAGTCCATATGACTATACACTGGAATCCTGCAAAGAAAATATCTCAAATACTTCGGCAATCTGTCCTTATACCCTCACTCCTCATATAAACCGAAAATAAGGACTTCTATAACATTTGGTCACAACTCAGTTCAAATCACATAATTAAAAATTTACTAAGGAATATGACATCCTAATATTTATCTGGGAGTACTATTATTATTTATATACATGCCACTATTAATGTCTTGTTACAAAAGTAAAGAGACCTTATACACTACGTAGACTGCCAGTGATCTGGTACTGAAATCTACTAAACCTTTAGCTATTAACCTGCGAGTTACAGAGAATAACTCGCTGAGCACTACACCCAGTGGGTTCCTTAACTTATAATAAGTAATTAAATAAGCGATAAAGGTAAGGAATATGAATAATAAAACCAAGTTACAAAATACTTTTGAAACGGAACAGGTGTAACATGTAGTTAAATGAAAAACATTTATCAGTTCAATAACTTGATCACTGTGCTCTACTAGTCACTTAGCTGAACTCGAGATAAGGCAATATAATACAATCCAATAATGGTACTTATTCAATAATCTCAGTACTGTGGTACTGGAACCACTGAACAGTTTCCATATCAGATGCACTACAGCTGTCGGGTCACTTTTATCACTCCGACTTATCCATATATGGCGCCAATCCATACAATAATAACAATACGATAATTTGCGGACCTCTTTAGCAATATTATATGATGCGTCATACCCTTATCACCTAGTTCGACTCAAACCAAGTAGAGCTTTATACTTTTACCGCATATAGTTCACATGTCCATACTTGAATAAGTCATTTAGTTACCATATAACAATACTTTAGGTATACTTTGAAAATTTACTAAATGAATAGTGATAAAAAATTACCAAATGAATAGTATTTTGCAAAATGGATAGTATTTTGGTGAACTTGGACAACTTGAAAGAGATAGCTTATGACCCAATCAAGGTTCCCTTGGGCACCCAAATTGTGTCATATACTTTCCTTTAAGTGTCCATAGGTCACTTATATAATATAGATTAAAGATTTGGAAGATTTGGTCTCAAAATACATATAGTGCAAAACTGATAATTTTTAGTTTTCTATAAGGGACCATTTGGCCCAACCTTAGTGCACCCATAGGGAAGTGCATTTTTTTTCTTATAAAAATTGTTTTTCAACACCTATCAATATATTAGGAAGGTAGGAGAAAACCTTGCATTAAAATTCAATATAGATAATTTTTGAAAATTCTTCAAATTTTATGCTTATTTAAGACATTTTTGCATGTTTAGTTTCAAGTAAATCTTTTGACCACCCAAATGATATTTTGGCAACTCAAAACACGTTTATATATCAAATAAACACAAACACACATCAATCAAATGCAAAGGCCATTTGGCCACATCATGAAAATCAAAGAAAAATTGGAAGTTTGTATAAGTTAAGGTACCAAACCTTATTTTTGGACTTCTCTAAGCTTTTAGTGCCCTTCCTCTACCTTTTCTTCTTGATTTTCTATAAGAATTCACACTTTCATAAGGTTACATAAACCTAGGTATAGAAACCCTAAGCAACATACTTAATTTTTGCAAACTAGGTTGAAATTCATGCTTAACGAAGCTTAAATCACTACTTTCCATCATCTCCCAACATCATCTTCAACCTTAGGTAAGAACCCTAATTTCCCCCTTTTCCACCATATTAGGGTTCATGTAAGATATCATGAAAAGTAATTATTTGATCCCTTATACTTGTTTAATCTTACTTAGAAATGAAAAGCTAGGCTAGAATTCATGAAATTCAAGTATGAAAATGAAGAAATACCTTGAAAATGATCTCTTCCCTTTTCTTCAATGGAGGCCGACGGCTTGGAGAGGAAAAATGGACAATTTTTTTGTTCATTTAGTTGTCTTAATCTTCCTTTTATATGTTGTAAAATAATTTCATTTTCATTTATTTATTTCTTGAATTTTTGGTTGGTTGGTTTAGCTTAGTCATCATCTTAATTGGCTAAGAGTAAACCAACACCACACCCATCATATTTTATGTCTTAAGTGGTGCTTAAACTTGTACAAAATGTCCATTAACCTCCTCCTTGGAAAAACCCGATATAACTTTCAAAATGCACATTTTCTGAAATTTCTGTGACGCTTTGTTGCGACCAGTAAACTCTTGAGATTTCATATTTGACATCAATTTTGGGCAGTATCAAGACCCTACGCAAATTTTTACAAAATTATGCTTAGGTCCCTAACACCTTCTCTGGAGCCCGTTGAGCTCATTTGGCCTATCTTTATCTCCGGACGTGCTGGTTGCCTTTTCAGAACCTTTATTTATCATATATCTTCTATTATTTACATTATTTACAATCTCCTCACAGAGGTTTCCAGACTGACGCCTGACCTCGGTGCCCCGTTAGGTCTCGAGTCATGCGTGTACTTAGCACTTGCATAGAATCCTAGAAAAACGGACGTTACATTTCCACCCCACTAAATTTTAAGCTTCGCCTCGAAGCTTAACTGGATACAAATAGATAAGGGTATTGCTCTCTCATTGTGTCCTCAGTCTCCCATGTTGCTTCCTTTACCTTATGGTTTCTCAAAAGAACTTTTACCAGTGGAATCTCTTTATTTCTAAGCACTTTAGTTTCACGGGCTAAGATTTTCACTGGTTCTTCCTTTTATGTTAAATCCAGCTCAACTTCCACTTCTTGGGCTTCAAGGATATGTGAAGGGTCTGGATGATACTTTTTCAGCATGGAAACATGAAAAACATTATGTATTCTGTCCAATTCTGGTGGTAAGGCTTGTTTATAGGCTACCGGACCAACGCGCTCTATCACTTCGTATGGTCCGATATACCTTGGACTTAGTTTGCCTTTTTCTCTAAACCTTAACACCTTTTTCCATGGAGAAACTTTAAGAAAAACTTTATCTCCTTTTGGAAATTCCAATTTTCTTCTTCTGCGATTAGCATATGACTTCTGTCGGTCTGTTGCCACTTTCAGATTGCTTTGGATGATTTTTATTTTTTCCTCTATGTCTTTGACTAAGTTTGGCCCTATCATCCTTCTTTCGCTTAACTCGGTCCAACAAAGTAGTGACTGACACTTTCTCCCGTATAACGCCTCATATGGAGCCATTTTTATGCTGGATTGATAGCTATTATTGTATGCGAACTCCATTAAACTTAAATGTCTATCCCAACTTCCTCCAAGCTCTAACACACATGATCGCAACAAGTCTTCTAGGATTTGAATTACCCTTTCATATTATCCATCCGTTTGTGGGTGAAACGCTGTGCTGAACTTTAGCTTGGTTCCAAGTGTTGTATGCAATTTATCCCAAAATTTTGATGTGAAGCGTGAATCTCTGTCAGAAATGATAGAATTTGGGACTCCATGTAGTCGCACAATTTATTTGACATATATCTCTGCAAGCTTATCCAAAGAGTAGTCTATTCTAATGGGTAAGAAATGTGAAGACTTGGTAAGTCGGTCTACTATCACCCATATAGCGTCGTGCTTATCTTTTGTCATTAGTAGGCCTGTAACGAAATCCATTGTTATCTCTTCCCACTTCCAGGTTGGTATGTTTATTGTCTGTAGTAGACCAGCTGGTACTTGATGTTCAGCCTTAACTCGTTGACAAGTTAGGCATTTAGTCACATATCTTACAATACTTTTTCTTTTTCCAGGCCACCAATACGTTTTCTTCAAATTTTGGTACATTTTTGTGCTTCTTGGGTGCATAGCATAAGGACTATTATGACCTTCATATAGGATTTGTTCCCGTATTTCTCCTATTCTTGGCACAACCAATCTTTCTTTGTAACACAATGTACCATCTGCTCGTATCTGAAAGTTGTCTCCCCTGTTTTCCTGCTTTTGCTTTTTCCATTTCGTAACTTGTTCATCTACTTCCTGAGCTTTCTTGATTTGCTGTAACAGCACGGGTTGTATGTGCATTTCTGCTATTACAGCTTTATCCTCTGTCTCTTTTGCTATTATTCTCATTACTCGCATTGCTGCCACTAACTTCCTGCTAAGTGTGTCTGCCATGACATTGGCTTTGCCGGGATGATAATTTATCGTATAATCATAATTGGCCAACAATTGAACCCATTTCCTTTGTCGTGAATTTAAATCCTTTTGATATGGCAAGTACCTGAAACTCTGATGATGACCTGGGAAGCAAGATATGTAAGGATATGATGAACATAGGGAGTCATTTTCTTATTTTTTTAGACATCAAGGAGATGAGAGATAAGTACCGTCGTACCACAATATAGAGTAGTAGTGCAAGCATAATGAAGAATGAGAAGATCCTTCTTAGAAACTTTATTTCTCCCTTCCTTCACTAAAATGGAGTAGGAAATAGATTGATAAAGAAGCCAATATGGTAGAGTAGAAAGGGCGGAGGATTTTGCAATTTTAGGGTTATGAACTTGATCCGCCGAGATCTCTTACCAAGTTTCGATTTGTGCTTGGAGGGGAATATCATCAGTTTTGGTTATATTAACTTAAGAGAGGTTGAAAATTTGAGCTATTTGTTCTCTAGAGACAATGTAGAGAGCACCAAAAGCTTTGAAGGTAATGGTTTGAATGGTGGCTTTTTGGTGTCTTTCGTTTAAATTGAATGTTGGTGTGAGAGAGGCTAAAACTTCACAAGATAGGGCCTTGTAAGAAGTAGGAACAAGGTAGGCAATAGTAAGAAGAGAAGCATTTGTAAGAAGGGTGTGTACCTCATCATGAACTCCAAGGTCTAGCATTGTTTGATCATGGAGAGTTCTAATGCCATGAAAGTTTTTGGCATAATGTGCTTGAAAGATGTTTCTTTCATGGGCGGTTAGAGTGTTTTGAGCCTAATTTGGAAGAAGAATAGGAATCCTCATTCTTGGAGCCATTATAGCAAGAGGAAGAAGAAAGATGGAGAACGTTGGAATCTTTAGAGAAAAGATTTGAAATCTTGAAGTGTAGAGAAGAAATGGTTTTAGATGTGAAAAACAAAGAGAAGTGGCCGGATTTTATAGGGAAAATCTGAAGTGTAACCGTTGGAATTGAGTGTGAAGGAATTGATGGCAGATTAATTGAAAAACAAAAAAGCTTTAGATTCTTATGCAGAGTCGCGACCGAGACTTACAGTCGCGACCGAGACACCTGAAAAAAAGAAGGTCAAAAGAATTTATGACAGTCTAAAACCGAGTAGAAGATGCGTGAAAGGATAAAATTTTGAACGGTGAAAAATTTTTGAAACTTGTGTCGCGACCGAGACTACCTTAGTAACTACCGCAATACAGTAGAAATAAATACCCAAAAGATGAAAACAAAAAACATTATAGAACAAATTTGTCACGAGTGCTACCATATAGAAGTGACCGCGACCCAGTTACAGGTCAAAAAATGCAGCAAAAAAAATATCAACAGGGGAGTTTTGGTAAAATTCATTTAGCACAACAATTTAACGTTCATTTAGAAGTCAGTCATTATTAATCATGTACGAACATGCTAACTACTTATAAAAGTAAAGAATTGAGTTAGAGAGACGTACTATTGATCATTCCTAGTCTTAGAATGACAGAATTTTGTTTTTCTTCATTAAGCGGCTTTGTGAAAATATCCACCAATTGATTATCCGTCTCCACAAACTCTAAGCAAACATCACCACATTGTACGTGATCACGAATGAAATGATACCTAATATCTATATGCTTTGTTCTAGAATGGTTTATTAGGTTCCTAGAAATATTAATAGCACTAGTGTTATCAACCTAATGGGTATTTGGTCTTGTTCTATGCCAAATTCATGCAATTATTGTTTAATCCACAAGATTTGAACACAACAAGCACCCACCACTATATACTCCGCCTCCGCAGTGGATAGAGCAACGGATGCTTGTTTCTTGCAAAACCAAGAGACTTAATATTAACCTAGGAAATGGCATATTTCGAATTTACTTTTTCTATCTAAGAGGCTTCCGACATAATCCGCATCAGAATAGCCAACTAGTTCAATGCATACATTTCTAGGATACCAATGTCCTAAATTTAATGTTCCACATAAATATTTCAAAATTCTTTTTATGGCATTCAAATGTGATTCTTTAGGATATGCTTGAAAACATGCACACAAGCAAATGGCATACATGATATCGGGTCTGGAGGCGGTTAAATATAAAAGAGATCCGACCATACCTCTATAAAGCTTTTCACTAATAGGCGTACCCAATTCATCTTTGTCAAGCTTGGTGGTTATGATCATAGGAGTCTTGCTACTCTTAGAGCCTTCCATTCCAAACTTCATGGGAAGTTCCTTTGTATACTTAGCTTGATTAATGAAGATGTCATCTTTGGTTTGCTTAATTTGCAATCCTAGAAAGAATTTGAGTTCGCCCATAAGGCTCATCTTAAATTCACTAGTCATTTGCTTACTAAACTTATCACATAAAGATTCATTAGTAGCACCAAAAATAATGTCATCAACATAAATTTGCACTACAAGCAAGTCATGCTTATGTTTATAAATGAAAAGTGTAGTGTCAACTTTGCCATTTTCAAAACCATTTTTAATTAAAAAGGAACTAAGTCTTTCATATCAAGCTCTAGGAGCTTGCTTAAGGCCATAAAAAGCTTTTTCTAATTTAAATACATGATTTGGGAATTTGTGATGTTCAAAGCCCGGAGGTTGTTCAACATACACCTCTTCCTTAATAAAACCATTTAAGAAAGCACTTTTAACATCCAATTGAAAAAGTTTAAAGTTCATATGGCATGCAAATGCAAGTAAAATTTAATGGTTTCTAATCTAGCAACAGGGGCAAATGTTTCATCGAAATAAATACCCTTTTCTTCATTGTAGCCTTTAGCAACAAGCCTAGCCTTGTTTCTAGTAATGACACCCTTTTCATCAAGTCTATTTCCAAAGACTCATTTGGTGCTAATAATAGAATGGCTCGAAGGTCTTAGAACTAGTTTCCAAACCTTATTTCTCTCAAATTGATTTCCTTTTGCATTGCAAGGACCCAATTTTCATCACCTAAGGCCTCTTCAACAGTCTTATGCTCAATTTGAGATATGAAAGCTGAATGATTAAAAGAGGAACGAGTACTTATACCTTTTGACACTTCTCCAATGATTAGCTCCTTTGGATGATCCTTTTTGAATTACCAATCCTTGGGCAATTCCTCATTATCATTGACTTCTTGCTTTTTGTCACTAAGCTCCCCTTCAACAACTACTACCTTTCTTCCTTTGTCCTCATTTGGATTAAATTATGGTTGAGGGGTTTGAGGTTGGTCTTTATTTAAGGAGAGCTTTTCAAGTTCACTTACAAAATCAAAGAAAATACCTTTCTCATGATCATATGGATTTGTTTCATAAAAAACAATATACATTGACTCTTCAACTATCATAAATCTTTTATTGAAGACTCTATAGGATTTACTATTGGCGGCATAGCCTAGAAAAATACCTTCATCCGATTTGGATGAAAATTTCCCAAGATTATCTTTGGTATTCAATATGTAGCATTTGCAATCAAATACTCTAAGATGAGATACATTGGGTTTTCTACCTTTCCAAATCTTATAGGGGGGTTTTGTTTAAAACATTCCTTTTGAAAACATGGTTTACAATATAGCATGCGGTAGCAAAGGCTTCCGCCCAAAAATATTGAGGTAGATTGTATTCATTTAACATGGTTCGTGTCATTTCGGAAAGAGTTCTATTCCTTCTCTCAACAACACCATTTTGTTGAGGAGTCCTAGGGGAGGAAAATGTGTGAGTAATGCCATGTTCATCATAATAGTTCTCAAAAAGGTTATTTTCAAATTCTCCCTTATGGTCACTCCTTATTTTAGAAATACCAAAACCTTTTTCTTTTGAAACATGTTTTGCAAAAGTTTTAAAAGCGTCAAAAGCATCATTTTTATGAGCTAAGAAAATAGCCCATGTAAACCTAGTGTAATCATCAACTAATACAAATGCATAATGCTTGCCACCTAAACTAGCAACTCTTGTAGGTCCAACTAAGTCTAAATGAATAAGCTCAAGAGGCTTAGTAGTACTTACTTGATTCTTTGATTTGAAGGATGTGTGGTGTTGCTTTCCCATTTGACAAGCCTTGCATACTTTGTCATTTTAGAACTTGGCAATGGTTAATCCATCAACCAATTCCTTCTTCTTAATTCATTCAAAGGTGATAAGTGCCAGAGTTATATATGTTTTTTTTATAGGAAATTATTGTTTAATTTTGGTCTTAATTGGTAATTAATTTATCTTTTAAGCACTTATCTTGTTATTTTTTATCTTTTAGGTCATAATTGAACATTATTATGAAAAGGAATGGAAATCGGGCCGGAATGACACAAAGACAAGGAATTTTCAGCATTTTTATTATCTTGATCTTTGTTTTGTTTTTCAGGAATATATGAAGTTTTATATTTCCAAATTAAAATCCATTTGATCCGTTGAAAAGATGAGACAAAATTATACAAATGTCAAGAAGGGATTGAGAGTTAATTCAGCCTCCATGTTAATCAAATCAAGCTTCGAATTCAGAAATTACATGCTGTATGGACAAGCACAACGGGTTTTATTTTATAAGTCATATCTGGAGCTCTACGTGTCAAAACAAGTTTAGCCTAGATTCATTTGAACCCTAGCAGCCATATCTACAATTGTTATGAGGCATCTAAGTGAAATGTCATCGTTTTGAGGGTGAAAAACGTCAGAGAAGCGGGGACGTTCTGCTGGAATGTATCTAGAGGGGCTGTTTCTGTATTTTGGCCATATCTTGGGCTAGGAATGTCCGTTTTGGGTGGATTTTAGCTTTTTGAAAAGGGCAGAAAATAATCTACAACTTTATAGAAGAAAAGGAGACAAAAAAACGAAGGGAACAAGGCTGATTTTCGAGGGAAAGTTCCAGTGACCTAGAGAGACAGTAGAGGAAGAGGTGATTTGGATCGGAAAGAGGTTTTCAAGTAGGGAAACACCATTGGAGGGGATCAACAGCTGATTTACAATATATTTCAGCAGGATTAAGAGTTATAATGCTAAGTTTTTCCTTCCTTTATTTTCTATTTGATTTCCTTGCATTAGTAGATGTGATAATGAACTGATTTTCTTATTATATCTGGATTTGAAGATGAACCTTGGGATTGATTACGTTATTTGAATCGTTTGATTAATTTGATTGTTATTTTGGTTGAGATTCAATTATGGTTATAATTTCTTGAATTGATATTTGCTAGCATATTAATTCATATCTATTTTTACATTGTGAGATTGAGAAATCCACTTGTGAATCGATCATCTATAATTGAAAGGAGTTGCATGCAAACCTAAAGATAGGTCAACATAAATCCTCCGGATTGGAGTCAAATCGAATACTAAAAACTCATAAAACATGAATTAATGCAAGACTAGGGGTTTTATTAGAAAGAGATTTCAATTAATCAACCTAGGATTAGACGTTAATTAGCTCGAGAGAGTGATTAACATAATTTAGGAGTTCCTACGGTCCAACGATGATAACAGTCAATTAATTTAAATGAGTCAAGTTGGGGAAAGGTCTTAGGGGGATTCAAATTCCAGGTACTACTTGCTTCTCTACTTGTTTATCTTTGTTGCTTGGTTCTCCGAAGTGGATTTACTGTTGTTTGTTTCCGTTTGTTTCCATTATAAAATTCAAAATTGCTTAATTTGTCGGTTAGATAATAGGAAGAGAGCTAGTACTAGTACTCGTTAGTCCCTGTGGGATACGACAATCGGTACTCCAGTAGCTATACTATGGAACGATAGGTCGACTTGCCTAACGATCTGTAACGCAGTTGCTCGGATACATATCACAAGGTGTCCATGCTAGCATGACCTAACCTTCTATGCCAAGTCCAAGAATCTACATCAAGAGAGACTAAACAGGATCCTTCCTTATTAGTAGTATAGTTCAAATCTATCATATAAATGTTCTCTACTCTATGTCCAACTAACATAATTGAGTTGTTATCCACTCTTGTAATAATGCATTGGGTAGAGTCGAAAGTAACTCTACATCCCATATCATAAATTTGGCTAACACTCAAAAGATTGTGTTTGAGTCCTTTTACTAGAAGAATATGATCAAGTTTAGAACCCTTACCAACCTTGACAATGCCAACAACCTTACCGGTGGCATTATTGCCGAATGTGATATGTCCTCCATCCAATGGTTCCAAGTTAGTGAAAAGCTTCTTTTCACCACTCATATGCCTTGAGCATCCACTATCTACTACCTATTTGTTTTTCTCCATGGAGCTCCTTAGGGATACCTACAAATAATTCACTTGGTATTAGGTACCTAACTATATTTGGGTCCTTGATGGTTAGCTATTTGGTCTTTGGGGACCAAATTTAAATGTACCTTTCTAATAAAATAATGCACATTTACATGCCCAAATTTCATACAATAATGACATTGTTTTCTTGATTTATTATATGATGTATGAGAAGGTTTCCTTCTTTAAAACCTTTGATGAGGAGCAAAGGCATTGGAACTTACTCCATGCCTACCATGCTTGCTCCCATGAGCACAATGCACACATTTCTCCTTAGGTTGTTATACCATTGGAGCCTTTCCATTTGATTCACCTTTTACTTCCGTAGAAGTAGAAGGTTTATATTTCAATGCACAATCAACAACTAACTTCTCTATTGATTCAATTTGTGGAGATTGAGATGAGGGCACAAATTTTATTTCCCTAGAGATTTGACCCATGGTGTAACCCATACCTCTAGTATCCTTATGACCTTTAGTGTTTTTGAGAGCATTGTCAATTACTTGATTTCTCTCATAACTACTAATGAGATCTTTCAATCTCTTATTCTCTGACACAACATTTGTACTTTTAAATTAACTTCAATTTATCAACTTCACATTTTAGCTCATCTACCATAGATTTTAGCTTAGTATTTTCATCATCAATGAGTAAATACTTATTTTTGTATTTTCTTTTTACTTTATATTTCTTACACTTATTCTTAGCCTCAAAGAAAAAATCAACCATTTCATCATCACATTCATCAAAAGATACATCACTACCATCAATTATATCATTTTCAATAGGATTTGAAGTAGAACATACCTCTTTTGATGTTTCTTGGTGAGAGACTAAGCAAGGGGAGTTTTCATCACCATTCATGGTTTCTTGAGCAAAGAAGCAAATATTTGCAGCGTCTCCTTTTTTCTCTTCATCACTTGAAGAGTCTTCATCGCTCCAAGTTGCACTAAATGATTTTTTCCTATCTTTCCTCTCTTTTCTTGCTTCTTTGTTTTTCTTTCTTTTTTCTCTTCCAAGTTTGGAACAATCACTTCTCAAGTGACCTTCCTTACCACATTCATAGCAAGTTGCCTCCTCCTTTGATTTCTTCTTGAATTTCTTGTATTTGGAGTAGCTACAAAACTTCTTAGTGAAGAGAGCAATCAATTTCTTTTTGCCTTCATCATTATCTTCATCATCACTTGATTCCCCTTCACTAGCTGATGAAGTTTCCACTTGCTTCTTCCCTTTGTTGCTTACTTTGAGGGCGATAATTTTCTTCTTTTCATTTCCCTCCATAGCTTGCTTAGCTTAACTTCTATTGGCAAGAGTGATTTCCCATGATAGTAGTTCACCAATAAGCTCTTTTGTTTTTATCTTATTGATGTTATGACTTCTCTTTAAGGACAACATAATGGCATCCTAAGATTCCAGTAAAGCTTTCAAGATTTTGTCATTGATTTCTTAAGTAGTGTAGTGTTTGCCAAACTTCTTGAGATTTGTCACCATTGCAAGTAGGCGATTAGTCATAGTAGTGATATCTTTATTGTCTATTATATTGAATGTCTCATTTTCAAAAATAGCAGTCAATTTCTTCTTATCCCTCACTTGCTCCATTCCTTCGTGATAATTTTCCAAAGTCCTCCACATGTTGTATGGAGAAGGACAATGGATAATTCTACTTGCTTCATCTCTAGACATACAACTTATAAGAACAATCATACATAAATTATTTATTGCATCATCACTTCTTTCCTTTTCATTCCAATCTTCTCTCTTCTTTGGAGCTTCATTTGCCTCCTCATCCTTTACAATAGGAGGTAGGATCTGTTTTTTAACATAATCCCATAGGGATTGGCTCTTTAGATGCCTCTTCATGCAAGCTTTCTAAAAGGCAAAATCGGTTCCATCAAAGTATGGCTTTAAAGATTGGTGGGTGACTTCTTGTAGAGGTGCCATTGGATCTTTCCTTGCAATAAAGCTTGTAAAAGAGACTCAAGCTCTGACACCAATTATTGGTCCCGTGGCAACTAAGAGGGGGGTGAATTAGTGGCCTTCTAAAAAATTTAAGCGGAAAGTAAGTGGTTTGAATAGAAGGATTTTATAGTGGTTCGGCTATAATCTCTAGCCTACGTCCACTTCTCCAATCCTAGAAAGGAATTGGGTTCCACTAAACACCAATAAGTAATACAATTAGGTTTTAGGAAGTTTACCTCAAACTTAGTGTTTATAGCTCACACTAAACTTTACAAAAAAAAAGGATGAGTTTAAAGATCACTCACAACTATAGAATACAACAAAGAGTGTTAGATTTAAGGATGATCCAACTAACACTTAATAAAAGGAATTAATTTGAAAAAGAGTGTAGAGATTATTGAAGATAATAAGTGCAGTGGTTGTGTGTATTTACACTGATATAAATGAGGGTAATTACACCCAAAAGTTAAAAATCTAGTCATTTTGGAGAATCATAAAAAAAATCATTGTTCTGAAATTCACAGCTGGGACGCGACCGAGACTCCATGGTCGCGACCACGGCTTATCCAAAAAGTCCTGCAACGGCTAAAATAATACTCTGTACCATCCGACAGCATCTTATGGGTTGCCCAATGATTTGCTGACATTTGTCAAGTCGTGACCGAGACTCACAGTGTCGTGACGGAGACTTGACAAGTGGGCAACAACGGCTCTTATCATTTGAAAGTTGCCCAATGATCTACTGACTTTTGTCAAGTCGCGACCTAGACTAATGGTGTCGTGACCAAGACTTGTCAAGTGGCAGTAACAGTACTTTTGAAAGTAGCGGGCGAGACTCAGGTGAGACTTGGAGTCGCGAGTTGTCCAGTAGCTTCAGGAAATTTTGGTGGGTTGAGTCGCGACCGCGAATAAATAGTCTTGACTGCGACTCTTATGCTGAGGCTGGGTAGCGGGCCGAGACAATGAAGTCACGATAGTCCTGGCTTGTGCTTCATAATTTGGTCGCGAGCGTGACTACTGGTTTGCGGGCGCGACCCAGTTGCAGAATCAGTTCTTTGCAGTTTTTCACTTAAGTCTTGACTTGGTTTGCTTGGTCATGCAGAGTACCAACTAAATACACATTGAAAAACTTGAAACATCATTAGTAACTTTACAATTTCAAGTATAAGTTTATCAAATAATCAAAACAAGAGATTTTGGTACCAAGGCACAACAAAAATAATTTCTCATTTTACTATATATTTCCTTTAATATTTCTATTTTTAAATTTTTATTAAACTATACTTTAATTTCATTTATTTCTATTTGTAACTTGTGTCCCATAACTTAACTTGTATTTCGATCTTTTACTATATGTGTGTATAATACATGCTTATGTATGTTTAATAAACGCTTATGATTCTTTTCTGGCTTTTACTTATCATTTTGACACTACCAGATCATTTTCATTCGTCTATACTTTTCATATATTCATCCTTGAAAACTAACCAAATGAATAGTATTTTACCAAATGAATAGTATGTTTCCGATTTTATGTCTATAGTTCTTTTATAATCCCTTCTCTATTTCGCTTGTTAGTCCATTTATTTTATACATGTCCGACTAAATTTTCTCGAAGTCGTTTATAATTTTGTGAGCTATGGGTTCTAGGTCTGTCTTGAGTATTGACCAGTTGCATTAACTATTCCTCTAACATTACTAACATCTTCTTATAATTAGCCTAATAAGTTTCAATTTTACTTAGTTAAATTTTAGGTCCAATTCTACGAAAATTTCGCCAGAGCTCCGCTACACGTATAATAACCTATGAATAGTAACAGCGACCATCATAACAATCCCAGTGACTATTCACTGAATCCTACTTAAAATTTTCCAAATACTTCAGCAACATGTTCTTATACCCTCACCCCTTATATAAACTAAAAGTAAACACTTCTATAGATAATATACAATATAAAATCTCAAGTGTTCGCTAATTTCCTCTTGCCGACTATTTATTTCCTTTACACACTTTCTGTTAATTTATTTATAACTTTATTTGTACAACTCCAATTTAATAGATTCTTGTCTTTATTTAAACTAGACATGTAAGGTTATTATCCATGTTAATATTAGATTTAATTAAACTATGTCAAATTTTTGACGCTACTCCCAAATTCATTCCTATTGCTTGGCACTAATCTGTCTAATTCCTCACGCGGACAACCTATTCGTTTAGTCATAACTTTTTCTTTAAAATTCCAAATAAAGTGGTTCTTTATTTTCTAGTTAGCTAACATATATATATACATTATTGTCTTCTATTACCACATCAAATTATGTCCATAACATATTCAAATTGTAAGCTAAAGTTACTAATTATGTTCTATCCAGACCTAAATTCCAGTTTGCACACCTATTATTTATTCAACTATAAATTTTTCATTACTAGTCCAATTAAGTTACTTATAATCTCTACCATTTCCTAACACATAGGGGAACAACTTTACTATTTATCTCTACCTCAAATTATGTTGTTAACTTAGTGAAATTACCATCTAAATTTCATGTTTAAATCTGGTCGTGCACAGGGAACAACCTTCAGTTCTTTAGGTATAGCTTCCTACATCTATGTTTCTGCCAAAATTGTTTTATAGGGTTAAACTAGACATATAACCCTACACATTTCATGCTTTGCACTTCCTTAAATTCAGTCTTTATCATGGTCAAATAATTGATTGAATTTCGGTCTGCCCTGCTGCCTAGTCTATTCACATCAGCCTGCACGCCGGTTACTGTTCCAGCCATAACTTTTGCTACACAAGTCCAAATAGGGTGTTTCTAGTCTCTGTAGTTAGCTAAGACATAAATCTACAACTTTATACTTTATCATATCTCCTAATTCTATCTCTAACATACTCAAAATTTTCTTCCTTCTTACTTAGTTCATCTTATTTACCAACTTCCCATGAAGACCCTAACTTTTCCATATTAGGTTCTTCCTTAATTACTCATGAAATCATGAAATTAAGTAAAGATATAAGGCCTAACCATGCATTTAATTGAAAATCCTAACTTAAAACCTTAAAGAATAAGCTTAAAAGTAACTTACATTGTTCTTCTTTCTTTTCCTCTCTTGTTGGCCGGCTACCCTAGCTCAATTTAGGTGTTTTTGTTCTTCTTATGTGCATTAAAATGTTTATTTTAACTATTTATATTTTTACTTTATTTTTGAATTATTTAATTTTTAATCTAATGATTGTAAATTAATTTATTCAATGACTAGGATCTAGCCATGTGTCATGCTCTCCAAGTTTTACTTGGTGAGCAAGAGCACTCCTCAAGTCTTGACCTTTCCCAAATAACTCCCTCCTTGAACAAGGTTTGTAACACCCCTTTTAGGCCTTGTGGAAACCCCAAAGTAGTGCTACATCCTGGTACTGGAGCTGTGATATCCATTTAAGTGTTAATTGATTAGGTGGGCATATGTTTCATAAATGGGTTTTATTAATTACTTAACCAAATTTTAACTTTGTTTTTACGAAAATTTTGCCAGAGTTCCGCCTAGGAATGGACAGTCTGTGAATAGTAATAGCGACCGATCGAGCAGTCCCTGTGACTATTCACTGGGATCCTACAAATAAAAAGTCCCACAAACACTTCGGCAATCGTCCTTATACCCTCACTCCTCAAATCAAACAAAAATAACACTTCTATAGCAACAGTCAAGAACTCAATTTAAACCACATAATTAAGAGTTATTAATGTATGTGACACCCTAATATTTATCTGGGAGTGCTACAAATATTTATATACATGCCATTACTACTGTTCTTATTACAGAAGTAAAGTAACCTTATAAGCTGCCTTGATCTGCCGGTAGTCAGATACTGATATCTACTATGTCTTTATCTACTAGCCTGCGAGTTACAGGAAATAACTCGCTGAGCACTAATGCCCAGTGGGTACTTTAACTTATAAAAGTAAATAAACAATTAAAGTGATAACGGAAAAGAATACAAAATTTAGTAATAAATCTTAGTTTATGAATGATTTTGAAATGGAACAGGTGATGCATACAATTAAATGAAAACATTTATCCATTTAGTAATTTAGTTACCGCGCTCTACTGGTCACTTAGCTGAACTCATGATAAGTCAATACAATAGAATCCAATAATGGTAACTTATTCAATAATCACAGTACTGTGGTACTGAAACCACTGAATAGTTTCCATATCAGATGAACAATAGTTGTCGGGTGGCTTGCAACACTCCGACTTCAATAATAATTGGTGCCGAATCCATACAATAATAACAATAACAATAATCTGCGGACCGCTTTAACAATATTATATGACGCGTTATATCCTTATCACCTAATTCGACTCAAACTAAGTAGAGCTTTATGTTTCAATGGTATATATTTCACATATCAATACTTGTATAAACATTTAGTTACTTTTTGGCAATACTTTAGACATACTTTGTAATCATACCAAATGAATAGTAAACCTAACATACCAAATGAATAGTATTTTGCAAAATGAATAGTATTTTAGTGAACTTGGACAACTTGAAAGAGATAGCTTATGACCCAATCAAGGTTCTCTTAGGCACCCAAATTATGTCATATACTTCCCTTTAAGTGTCCATAGGTCACTCACACAATATAATTTAGAGATTTAGAAGGTTTTGCATTGAAATACATATAGTGCAAAAATGACAATTTTATGGTTTTCCTTAGGGACCATTCGGCCCAACTCCACACACCAAGGGTGTGTTATATTTTTTTCTTGCAAAAATTATTTTTAGACACCTTACCATATATTAGGAAGGTAGGAGAAAACCTTGTATCAAAATTCATTTTAGATATTTTATGAAAATTCATCAAAGTTGCTTGTTGAATTTTAACCACTTTTGCATGCTTTGTCTAAATATTTTCTCTTGAACACTAAATGGCATCTTAGGGATTTATAATTGCAAATACATAAGAAAACACACAAAAACATAGCATATAAGCTCATAGGCCATTCGGCCAACCCAAGAAAGAATAGCTAAAAATTGAACTTTTTATAAGTTAAAGTACCAAACCTTGTTTTTGAACTTCTTTTAGCTTTTCAATGATCTTCCTTTGATCTTTCCTCTTGATTTACTACACATTTAGCATCCTTACATAATCAATAATAACCCTAGGTAAGTAATCCCTAAGCTTACATGGTTAGTTTTGGCTAATTGGAATGAATTCCATGCTTATTTATTCCTAAAGTATCATTTCCCACCTTTTCTCACTTCATCTTCAACCTCCCACCAAGAACCCTAACCTTTTTACTATTCACCACCTTAGGGTTTATATCAAGATCATGAAAAGTGGAGGTTTGATCACTTATACATGTCTAATCTTGCTTAGGAATGAAAGACTAGGCTAAAGAACTTAAAATTCAAGTATAGAAAGGATGATTTACCTTGGAATTTTCTTCTTCTTCTTCCCCCTCACCTTGCCGTCGCCACCTTCATGGGAAATGACTAAATTTTGGTCATTTCCATGCTATTTATAGCCAAAAGTGGACACCTCATGGCCTTACCTATTTGTTCCCTTTTTTTTTTATTGGATTTTAAAAGTCCAAGTAAGCACTTTAGTTGGTGGAAATCAAATTCAAACTTTTAAACATTAAAAATTTGACTAATCCACCTTAAGCTCACCATATGGGATCATATGGAAATTTTAATGAAGAAATGACCATAATACCCTTAGAGAAAAACCCGTTATATCTTTCAAATCGTGCGTTTTCTGAAAATTCTGTGACGCTCCGTTGCGACCAGAAAACTCCTGAGATTTCATATTTGACATCAGTTTTGGGCAGTATTAAGACCCTATGTAACTTTTTGAAAAATTACGCTTAGGTCCTCGACACCTCCTCTGGAGCCCGTTAAGCCCGTTGAGCTTCTTTGGCCTATCTTTGCCTCCGAGTGCGACGGTTGCCTTCCCAGAGCCTTTATTTATCATACATCTTCCATTATTTACAATATTTACAGTCTCTTCATATGGTTTTCCAGACTGACGCCCGACTGTTGCGCCCAAATAAGTCTTACTTAAAGCTAACTCGCAAGTGCACGAGTCTAATGTAGTAACAATGGAAGCACACCAAGGTCGTCTCTCAGGAAGTTGAAATTGGTATTATCTAAATGCTTTAACAGTTAAACTTAAAAAGTAACAATGAATTCAAGTTCAATAAGCTGGAAATAGAAATTTGATGGCTAGAAGTAACACTTAGAACAACAGCTTGAATTTAAAAGGAAACAATGAAAGGAATACTACAGATTTGGTTATCAAGTTATAAGAAAAATGTCTAGAGTTGCATTTTCTCTACCAATCAATTGTGACTCTGAATTTCCTAACTGATTTTAATTGAAGAACAAATAACATACGAATTAATTAGTTAACTGAGGTTACTAGCGACCGCATTCATAATTCCCACTCAACTAATCTCTACGTAAGCATTTAATTCTTTAAACTTAGGCTTATATTCCTAATTCACCTAATTTCTCAATTGAATTAGTCCGATATGAAATTTCACCTCTCGGTCATTCATCTAATACCTAAGTAAAATTATTGGTGATCAAACAATAATTTTAGGAAAATAATTGCGTTCAATTAAGATAAAGACATAAAACCAGAAGGAAATTGAAATTCACTCAATCATGGCAGAATATTTACAACCCTAGACTAGAGAAATTTAGTTCATATTTACAAGAAAACAAACAGAAATCATATGGGATAACAGGTAAAAGGAAAGTATTGTAAATGCAAACCCAGAGAACAATCCCTTCGATTGGACAATCTCTTGCACCAAGCTGAATTGATTGAAATCCCCAATAGAATTTAGCCTGAACCAAAGTTCTTCCGAAACTCTTCTAACTTGAACCTCTTCTGCAATTTCTGAACAAATGGTGATGATGGGAAAATGTAGGAAATGAATCTGAAATGGTGCAGTAATGTATGATGCGTGTTCCTCTTTCTTCCATCCCGAAAGGAATTTAAAGGATGTGTTCTCCAACTGTTTTTCTCCACATTCTCCATGATCTCCATGAAAGATGATAATGCCCTTGTAAAAGCCCTTTTTTCCTTCAACTATGGATGTTAAAAACCACCCACGTTGGTCGTATGAAGTTGGAAATGCTTTCTGATGAAAAACGGCCTTCACATGTTTTAATTCTTGAACTTAAAATCTGGCCCAATATTTAACGAAATTAACACGGCCGTGGTCTTGCTAATGCGGCTGCTTGTGTGGATCAATTTCATTTTTCACCAAATAAAGTGTCTTAAGCTCTAATTTCCTTGTCTTTATGCCAATTACTTTAGAAACACTTAATATACTGAAAACACTAACAAACAGGCTCAAAATAACC
>CATIWJ010120046.1:0-11371 GCA_949640765.1 Croton laevigatus | reverse complement strand
TATAATAGTTTACTACATTTATGATTGGCTTACTTCTTGTTTACTATGTTCATAACTTATTAATTCATGGTTTACAACCTGTTTACTGAACTTATAATTCATTTATTTTTCTTTTACAACACATATCCTTCCTTAACCTTTCTTATTATGAATCAATTCTATCTCCCCCTGCTCAGATCATTCAGCTTTTTAGACATTATAGATTTCGGGGCGTTACACAGCCTCCTCTTCTTTTATAACGAAATTGCTAATTGATAACACAATGTCATTTTCTAATTTTCAAATTATTCTTTTTTTATATATTATAATTAATTTATTTATTATTATTTTATTTAAAATATCATCTAACAGAAATGACCAAATTGTCCTTCACTATTCTGATGATTTAAGTAATAGTAATCGAGATAAATTTCGATTTACAATCTCACTGCATTTTACCTGTATTGGTAAAAATAAAAAATTACTTCTGTAACGAAACTTTATAAAATTTATACTTAAATTGCTCGTCTTGACGTCTAGATTTCAACTTTGATATTTTTAAAACTTAATTCCGCTCCTAAAATTTTCCAATAATTTATATTAATGTATAAAGTAGGCGTCCAAAACTTAAAACAACAATAAACATTATAAGTCTAAGCCCAATCGAACTGGTAGATGAAATAAAAGAATTAATTTGGCAATATTCATACAACATAATCACTTTAAGACTTATCAACAGTTGGTTTACCGTTCTTCACCTCACTTTATATCCATCATCATTGTACTAATTACTATCCATCTTGGGCATTTTTAGCACAATGACAGAATCAAAAGGACTACAATGTATGGCTTGCAAAGTTGCTTTAAAATTACCCATTTTCTTACATTCATAAGGCTAAGGTGAAAAAATAGAACTTTTGCTTTATTCTAACAGAACTCATTAGAACACATTCAGAGTGATCAATCTCTGTAGACAGCTAGAAATTATTCAAACAAATTATAAACTTCCATAGAACTCAATTTAAACACATAGCTAAAAGACTTTGAATCTTCAAAAATATTTCTAAATTTCCATCATTATAAAAGTTTTTCATCAGTGACAGACATTCATCATGCACCAAATCTTATCTACATAATTATTGATCTAAACGAATAAAAAAGAAACAGAATTGTAATTCATATGAAATTTCAGAGGAGTCTAATTATTACTGTAATAACATATACCAATTGTAAAGAACAAAGTTCACCACATTATCATGGATTAAAAGCCCATATTCCAAATATAATTAAAGTTCTTGTTAAAAATACTGCAATTGAAATATAATTGCCAACTACTTTCAAAATAAGGGAATTTTTGAACCACTTGGAATTATAATGATAAGCTCCTCAGATGATATATTTACTCAGTCCAATTATATTTCTATTCCAAGTTTTATTAACAACAACACAAATTGAAGTCCAATAGACCAATCGATAATCAAGTTTTTGCTTTTACAATCAGAGTGCAGACAAAGTCAAAACTATGGGCAAAGCAAAAACTAGCCAGGGATGATTCAATTGAACATGAAAAGTATTTCTTCAACATCCAAATTTGTTTGAGAACATGTCACCAATAGATCCTAATAAAATACTCCAAATTTCTATATCTATAGATGAACAAAAATGCTGCAAAATAGGAAAATAATCTAAGTAAAGAAAACTAATAAACCTTACATTATGCACATAACTCCTCAGAAATCTTGAAATCTTCCTTCACGATGTCTTCCTTCTTTCTTTACTGGCGATTATTCCAGCTGAGAAGATGGGTTAATGATTGTTAATAATATATGAGTTTCAGCGGGTTAATTTTGTTTTGTACAAAGGAATTGATAGCCATTCCCGAAAATATATCATAGTGCAAAATTATTTTAAACATTAAAATAAAATATACCGAATCCTTATCTTTCTCTACTATTATTTGATAAAGTTCAACCAACTATATAGCATTAAGTCTTCATCATCTGTTTCAAGATCAGAATCAAAATCTTCTATAACGTCATTATCAATAGTAATATCAGTATTAATTGCATCAATATCAGTTCTTTCCCAATTCATAATGTTTTCATCTTCTTCAATCGTAGCATAAAAGTCATCTCAAATTTGTGAACCATCTTGTTGGAATGCTTCTTCATCACTAGCACATCTTTCATTATTTACATCATTTGATGGAAGATCCATAAAATTTTCAGAATGCCCTTTTAAAACAACCAACCAATCGAAATGCAAACCATCTTCAACATAAAAAACTTGCTTTGCTTAAGATGCAAGCACAAATGGTTCATTGGTTTGTAACTTTCTATTACTATTAATGCTAACAACACCATGTCTATCTATCTTCACACCTCTTCCAATATTATGTACATCCCACCAATCACATTTGAATAAAACAATTCGTTTCTCTTGCAAATATTGAAGTTCTATTATTTCTGTTAAAACACCAAAATAATCAAGATGTTTATCTCCCAAATCTCCTTTTACCAAGACACCACTATTTTGCCTTACTCTTTTTCTTCCAAGTTGTTTGGTATGAAACCTAAACCCGTTAATTATATATCCTAAAAACCGTTGAACACTATTTGAAGAACTTCGAGCCAAAGACAATAATTCTTTATTTACACCATCAACTCGTTCATTTTGCAATCCAACAATCTATTAAAATTTAATTTTAATTAAACATAAAAATTAACTAATTGAATAAAAATAAAAAATACAAAAGGATAAAGTGTAATACTCACTCGATGATAAAACCATTCATCAAACTTTGTGGTTTGCACACCTTGTTTATACTCACTAAAAAAAATTACAATAATTAGACATGACAATATATATAATATGCATAAGAAAAAAAACAAAAGATAAAAAATTTACTATAAAAATAGTTGTACTTCTTCACAATTTTTCAGAACATAAAGGTGAGCTTGCTGCCGCTCAATTTCATCAAGATATTTCCTTACATAAAGGATAACCATTTTGTGCAAAAATAGATAACCGATTATGTTCATCTTCATTGTCTTCTGAATTTCTTTTTAATCGGTTAAACTTGTTGTCTATGTTCTTCAAATATCTAGAGAAAAATATTAAACTTTCTTCAACAATGTAACCTTTTTACAATAGAACCTTCAGGACGACTCTTGTTACGCACATAACATTTCAATACTCGTAAGAACCTACAGAAAGATAAATACATTATTTATAATCAAATTATAAGCATCTACATAAATAATAAGGAATATAGAGAATGACGAAATTATAAAACTTTACCTTTCCATAGGATACATCCATCGATATTGTACAGGCCCAGCTAATTTAGCTTTTGTTGCTAAATGAATTGCTAAGTGTACCATAATATCAAAAAATGATGGTGGAAATATTTTTTCTAACATGCATAATATTATTGGTATCTTAGCCTCAAGTCGCTCTAACACATCTTTTTTCAACACCTTTGAACATAGCTCTCTAAAGAATATACTAACTCAATGATAGCATCATACACATTATTTGGAACAATCCCCCGAATTGCCAAAAGGAGCAATTGCTCTAACAAAATATGACAATCATGACTCTTAAGACCAAAAATCTTAGCATCTTTTAAATTTACACATCGCGATATGTTAGACGAATAACCATTTGGAAATTTTGCATTTTTAAAAAACTTGCATACTTTATGCTTTTTAGCTTTTGATAAAGTATAACATGCAGCTGGATAAGACCATTTTCCATCTTTCATAATTAGATGCAAATCCTTCCTCATACCCATCTCTTTCAAATCACGGCAAGCATTCAAATTATCTTTTGTTTTTCCTTCAATATCTAACAAAGTGCCAACAATATTATCACAAATATTTTTCTCAATATGCATTACATCAAGGTTATGATGTAATAAATTATTTTTCCAATAAGGAAGTTTAAAAAAAATGCTCTACTTCTTCCAATTGAGATCACCATCACATTTTTTCTTTTTTATCATCTTACCAAAAGCAATAGTTTTAAGACCACTCAATTGATTCAACACATCATTCCCAGACAATCTTTTAGGAGCTACTCTTTTCTCTAGCGTTCCATCAAATGAACTTTTATTCAATCAACACTTATGATTGGTAGGAAGAAATCGACGAGCACCCATATAAGAAAACTTTCAACCATATTTCAATTGAAAAGAAGGTGTCTCCTTATTACATGTAGGGCAAGCTAAAGCTCCTTTCGTACTCCAACCTGACAAGTTAGCGAATGCAGGAAAATCATTTAAAGTCCATAGAAGGCCATCATGCATACAGAAGTTCTCTTTCCTAGAAGCATCATAAGTATCAATTCCATAAATTCCATAATACCATAATTCTTGTAACTCTTCTATCAGAGGCTATAAGTATACATCAATATCATTTCCAGGAGCCTTTGGTCCAGGTATTAATAAAGATAACATACAATATGGTTGTTTCATGCACATCCAAGGAGGTAAGTTATAAACTGTAACAACCAATGGCCAAGTACTATAGGAAATACTCATGTTGCCAAAAGGATTAACTCCATCAGTTGATAAACCAAGTCTAACATTACGAGGATCTCGGGAAAAGCCAGGGTTTAACTCATCAAAAGATTTCCAAGCATCAGAGTCTGCAGGATGTCTTAAAACCCCATCTTTATTGCATTGATGATAATGCCATGTCATGTCTGAAGCTGTCTTTAATGACATAAACTTTCCTTTGAAGCCTAGGTTTCAAAGGAAAGTAACGCAAAATTTTTCTTCGTACTCTTTTACCACTCATCTTAAAAGTAGTCTTATTGGTTGAATGGTATTCTACTGTTTTCCATCTAGACTCACCATAAACTAAACAAGTTTTTGCTTTTGCATGCTTTTTCCAAAATAACAAACAATCATTAACACAAGCATCTATCTTTTCATAGCGTAGACTTAGATCTCGAATAATTTTTCTCGCTTGATGAAAAAGTGTTGGGTAAAGTTTCACCAATAGGAATGACCTCCTTAAACAATTACATTATACTATTGACCATTTTATCACTCAATCCAAAAAGACATTTAATTTGAAATAATTTCACAATTAATGATAATTTAGAAAATTTATCACAACCAGGATAAAGTTCTTGTTGAGAATCTTCTAACAATTTAAAAAATTTAGAAGCTTCCTTATTAGACTCACTCCCAATGCCTTCCCCAGATTCACTAACAGTAGCATCATTAGTCCTATGAGATTCAAGCTCATAAGTATCATGCAATATTGTATCCATAATTTTAGGTCCAGCTACATCATGAATCATGCCTACTATGAAACGCCCCGAAATTCGTAATGTCTGAAATGCTGAATGATCCGATCAGGGGGAGATAGAAGTGATTCATAATAAGAAAGGTTAAGGGAGGAAATGTGTTGTAAAAGGAAATAAATGAATTTTAAGCATAATAAACCAATGATAAAGCATAAGCTAATAGATTATGAACATAGTAAACTAGAAGTAAACCAATTATAAGTGACCATATTGTAAACAACAAGTGAATTAAGTTATGGGCATAGTAAACATGTAATAAACAAAATGTAAGAAACCATAAATGTAGTAAACCATTGTAAATGAAAAGTAAACCAGTTGTAAGTAAGATAAATAAAGAGTAAACCAATGGTAAACAAGAGGTAAGTAAAAAGGAAGGAATAAAGAAAAACGTAGATTATATACGAGTCGTAGGCAGAGGAATAAGAAAATTGAGTATAGACATAATATTTGACAACTGTAGATTCTGATGGTATAGTCCGGGCGCGTAGACTCGGAAGGATCGCGAAGAAATTTGCCGAACCTCCGGAGTTAAACGTGCTCAAGTCACAGTACAAACTAGGATGGGTGACCTCCATGGGAAGTCAACCCTAAATACATCAATTTGGTAATAAAAACTACAGTAAGATATCAGACGGGCGCTGATCGCATTCGGAAGGCAAAAATATGCCAACGAAGCTCAGCTGGACCCGTCGAGCATTATGGAAAAGGTTAGGGACCTAAATGGAATTAGTCAAAAAGTTTCAATAGGTCTTAGTAGTGCCCATAACGGATGTTAGATATGAAATCTAGGGAGTTTACTGGTCGCAATAACGCGTAACGGAATTTTTAGAAAACGCACGTATAAAAAGATATAACGAATTTTCTATAAAGGGCATTATGGTAAATTCTAAGAAAGATAAGGACTAAAATGAAAGTTCCCCAAAAATTGTATTAAACCTTGAAAATATATTAAATAAGAGGTTTTGAGGTTAAATAGATCATAATGGTGAAATTACAGTAGTTTCTACGGAGAATTCCGCTGAAACACGAAAATTTATCTCGCGTAGAACCTATGAATTTAATCTGAATTTTGGAACCCAAGATGACCTAATTTTTAGAACTGTAAACACAAAAGTTGTTCCTTTATGTGTTAGTTAAACGTAGAATCAAGAATGACCTAATTTGGATATGTATAGACAAAGTTATGACGAAATTAGCAAACAGTGCGCAGGCTGCCCAAGGCAGTGCGATAGGACCCGACAGAAAACGACGCCAAGTATTATCGATAGCTCAGATTGACCTAAAATTTGAATATGACATATATCTAGGTGTCTAGGTTCATTTGGCATAAGAATTATTGAATTTGGATTAGTACACAAAAAGTTATTAACGACGCATGACAGCTAGGTTATGTGAAGATGTCAGAAGGACTTAATTGTAATAATTTACTAAATAGAGGCAAATTGGTGCGGGGCAAAAATGGAGCCATATGCTTGGTGACTAAGTAAAATTTGGACATGAAGCTACATGACCCCATCTCCACCATTCATAATAATTGGTTGGTTAAATATCCACCATTAGATTTGTAATTAATTAAATAAAAAATAAATAGAAAATATATAAAGTTGAAATCTAAATTATGTCTTCATTTGGAGAAGACCAAATTCTTCATTTTCTCTCCATGGTGGCCAGACCACCTTACCACAAAAAGGGGAATGATTTTGTGAGTTTCCAAGTTAAGTTGTCCAAGGAAAAAGATGATTTTAAGATAAGTAGTCCATATCTACTTCTAATTCCTTCAATTAATCATTAATTCAAGAGATTAAATAATAGGAAGTAAATTCTGAAATTTCTAGGGTTCTTGAGGGGAATGATTATATAATTAGGATAAAATGATTAGTTGATTACGTGGAGCTTGTATGTTAATAAATAACTTGAAGAAAAGCTGAAAACTGAAATCTGGCAGATTTTTAGGGTCGGATTCAAACAGAATTATGAACATGTTAAGGACGGATTTTGCGGAAGTCATAAGAATGAAAGTTGTAGGTCTATGTCTTAGACATAGAGACCAGAGTTGCCTTATTTGGACCTGTAAAACGGAAGTTATGACCGGAATACTGGCCTGAAGTCAGGCTGTCGGAATCAGATAGGCTAACAGAACAAGCCGAATTTCAACAAATTATTTGACTTTGATAGAAATAGAATTTAAGTAAGTACAAAACATAAAAGTTGTAGGTTTATATGTCTAATTTATGGCTGTAAAAAAGTTTGGCCAGAAACTAAATACATAGAAAGATATACTTGAAAAACCAAAGATGGTGCAAGTCTGAAATCAAGAGTAGGCAGAATTGAAGTATGAACTTTAGCTAGTAATTTGACTAAATTAACAATATAATTTGAGGTAGAGGTAAAAATAAAATATGTTCCCCTATTTGTTAGGAAACTTTATAAGTTAGAACCAACTTAATTGGACTAGTAATAAAGAAGATACAACTGAAACAGTAATACGCGCGCAGGCTGAAATCTTGAACCAAGGCAGAACTAGACCTGTGACTTTAGCACATAATATGAATACGTAAGGGATATAATTAGATGTTACAATAGAAGACAATATTATACCAAAACATGTTAGCTAACTAGAGAATTAAGAACCACTTGATTTAGATATTAAATGAAGAAGTTATGATTAAATTACTAAGCTATGCGCACATGTAAATAAATAATTGGCAAGGAAAAATGAATGAACATTTGAGATATGGTGTGTTGATTATAGAAGTGTTTATTTTTGGTTTATATGAGGAGTGAGGGTATAAGGACAGATTGCCGAAGTGTTTGTGAAATTTTTATTGCAGGATCCCAGTGTATAGTTGCAGGGATTATTCATTTAGTCGCTATTACTATTCATAGACTGTCCATACGTAGCCGGAACTCTGGCGAAATTTCCGTAGAAATGGACCTAAAAATTGACTAAGTAGGAATTGAAGTGTATTTGGCGAAATACGAATTTACCTAACTATTAGACGAGACTTATAACCTAACTCTATTACTTTGAACCTCATACGTATTATAGTTACAATCTAGCATGTCCAGTAGCTTACAGAAAATACAATGTACAGAATGTTACGAAATGTACACATAAACGTAAAATTGGTAGAACACTTATCATTTGGTAAAATACTATTCATATAGTAAATTACTATTCACTTGGTTAATTTTCAAGAATGAATATATGAAAAGTATGAACGTATAAGAATAACCCATCAGTGTTAAAGTAGTAAGTAAAAGTAAGAAAAAGGAGCTATGAGTACCTAACGAACATACGTAAACATGAAAGTCATAAATAGAGTACGCATAATAATATATGAGATTGAATAAGGAACTAAATAAAATTGTGATTATATTTGTTAAGCTAGATTGCGAGGAGATTGTGTAATCAAACAAAGGGCACGGAAAACAACTGACGAATAAATCGACATCGAATCAGGTTTGGTACTTTGCTTTCATTTATTGCATTTATAAGTATGTATGCAATGATGTGAACATGTGATGCCTTATTTGCAATGCTGTGCTACTACTTGACATACGTGCCATTTGTAAATAATTAACGTGCTTAGTTGAACTGAGTAAAAGTAAAGTGCTCACTAAGCATAATGCTTAGCAAGTTTAGTGTCTGCTAAACTTGTAGGTTATGAAAAGACGCAAAGTCAACCAGAATAGTCAAACAAAGTTAGGCTTACCAGAAACACTTAGTATGGCATATGTTGCATAACAAAAGCCAGAAGTCAGAATAGACAACAGCATAAAGAAACAAAAAAATTTCTCAGGTAATATTCTGTATACCAGTAAACATCAGTATGTAGCACTTCTTCGGGGTCTACTACAAGGCCTAGAAAGGGTGTTACATACTATATCATCATCATGTTCACTTTCTACTTCACTAGCAATTTGTATCTCTTTGGTAGTATTTTCCCATGGAGGCTTTTTTTATTTTTCACCTCATATCAAAACATATGAAAATGGCAATTTGAAGGTGAAAAATAATTTAGATATGGACTACATCTCATATTTTGACATATTGAATTATTTGAAAAAGGATTGTATATTTGATATTTTAAAAGGGGATAGATTCTATTACTTAAAACCAGAGAGTGATCTTAGTGATCTTGATGGATTAGTGGAAGTTTAAGAGGATAGAGATGTCAAAAACATGCTTGATAGTTATAAAAAGTATCATTGGAAACCTATTGACATATTCTGTGTATTCGCAAATTATCCTATTTTACCTCACGAAAATGATGACATGCTTTAAGTTTCAAATGGTCGTGGATCAGATAATATTGAAGTTATATCAGGTTTGCATAACGTATTCTTTTATTTTTGTATTTTTATTATATTTCTTTTATATTCAATAAATAATTGGAACTTTTATAGGATAAAATATTTTATTGAATTTATTTTAAATAGATTCTAATGTGGTTAAACGAAAGACAAGAGGACTTACACGATGTTTAAAGATCACAGAATTAGAGAATGGACAAAAACTTCTTGTAGAATTTGATGAAGATGATCAAGCTGTTGGTGAAAATTCCACTGCATTTATTTGGTTTTTGGGGCAAACAGTTAGGAGCATATCATGTTGTCCATTACAAGTAATGCAATGGAATGAAATTAGCACGCGTTACATTGATCATATGTGGGATACTATATTGGTATATTCAAAATTAGTTTAAATTTAAAATTATTTATATTTAAAATGTAATATTGATGTGCATATAATGATTAACATAATGTTTTTATTTTTCAGGAAAAATTCACTTTTGAATATTCAGATACAAGAAAATCAGCTATTTTTTGTCACATAAATGCTTTATACAGAGATTATAGGCATAAATTAAAGAAAAGATACTCTGATTCAAAAGCAACCTGTCAACTTCGTCTCCGAAATAAGCCTAAGGAAATTGATGTCAATGATTGGAAGTATTTAGTTAATTTGTGGACTGAAGCTAAGTTTCAGGTATTAAATTACATTTGCAAGCTCTAATATTTTTTTATTTAGTTTCAACTATATGAATGATTTTTTTTTTTTACACTTTTGTAGGAGAGAAGTATGAAAAACAAGACAAGTCGATCAAAACGCTCTATGCCTCCATACACGGGAACAAAGAGTCTTGCACGTCTTCGACATTAAACGGTATGAATTTAATTTTAATATTTTACAAATAAATAGGATAGCAAGCAGGAATAGAATGCTATGAGTTTGAGTTTTAAGGCCTAGAAATGCAATTTGACAAGTCTGCAAAGGCACTAAAAATGACTAGCCTAGTTGCTTAATAATGCATGATTTGGAACTAAAATTGAAACTAGTCACTGGATAGAAGTTAACTAGCTTAGGCTCTTCAATTTTCTTTAGCTGAGAAAACGTAAGCAAAGGCAAAATTGATTGTCTGATGGATATTTAAGCAATTTGAGAAAATCAGTTTTTCAAAGTTTCATTGGCTGACAAATTTGCAAAGGCACTAAAGCATTGCTTTCACTATCTAGCTTCTTGGCTTTTGATGGATTATTTTTGCCAACCAAGAATTAAATTGTCTTTTATAATTTTTTTCCTTTGAATTTCATTATTTTTAAAAAAAATTATTATTCTTGTAGATTTATTTTTCATGAGATGCAATTGTTGAAGTAGACTGTTAGACACAATTGTTAATATTTATTGTTATTATAAATTAACCACGTCTTTGTTTGATAGAAAAAAGGAGGAAAGACACCTTCTTGCGTTGATATTTTTATTGAGTCGTGAAAAAGAAAGAAAGGCAAAGATGTTGATCCTATATTATGAGAAGCCATTGTAATGTTTCATTTTTTAATTAGAGTAACTTATTTATATACACACTTACACACACTAACCATATTTAGTTTTCAAAAACACTAACTATTACTTAAATATCAATTATGCAGGAAAAATTTGAATAATTAAAAAAGCAACGTGAAGATGGTCAAATTACCTTGAACGATGATGATATGTTTGCTAGTGTTCTTGGACCTGAAAAAAATGGTTATGTACGTGCTTATGGTCCTGGAAAAAATATAACTGAAT
>CATIWJ010120036.1:0-12217 GCA_949640765.1 Croton laevigatus | reverse complement strand
AAACCCCAATTCCAAGTAGAGAAATTAAACATTCCATCCTAAATTTTTCATCCATTTGGCCTCTTTCCTCAATAAGTGTTGGATCTACAATTGCACTTACTCCATTTGGTATTGCTGACTCTACAAATTTGTGAAGATTCCAACTTTCTTGGAACATCTCATCTGTAGGTCTCTTTCCAGTAAATATCTCCAACAATAGAATACCATAACTATACACATCACCTTTTGTTGAAACCTCACTTCCTAAACCATATTCTGCAATTTTTTAAGTTCATTATGTCAGATTGAAAAAGACTATCATATTACTCACATCAGGCTAAAATTTTAGTTACATAAAAATGAAGGGGAAAAATTTACCTGAAGGAGCATAACCAACAGTTCCTCGTAATCCAGCAGAACTTGATTGATTAGTAGAACTATATTGGATATCATGCAAAAGGAATTTTGCTAGCCCAAAGTCACCAATATGGGCAACCATTTCATCATCGAGAAGAACATTGCTAGGCTTGAGGTCACAATGGATTACTGGAGTCCCACAATGATGATGGAGATATTCAATTGCAAATGCAACATCAATTGCAATATTGATTCTCTGAATTAGATTTAAATTCCTATCTCCCACTTGCTTGTGCAACCATTCTTCTAAGTTCCCATTTACCATGAACTCATATACCAGTGCCTTGAAGTCATTTCCTTGATAGTCTATGCTTGAACATGCACTTAAAATTTTCAAGAGATTTCGATGCTTGATATTCCTCAAAGCTTCACATTCTGTCATAAAACTCTTACTTGCGCCATGACACTGTAGATTAACCACCTTAACAGCTACCATTTGATTGTTGCCTTCAAGAATTCCTTTATAAACATGTCCAAAACTGCCACTACCAATCAAATTAGTGGAGTTGAATCCATCTGTTGCCTTGTGGAGATCATTATATGAAATCTTTGGAAGGTTTAGCAAGGAACTTTCAGAATTGGTTGATGCAAAATTTTGTCTTTTCCTTTTAAACCTCAAAAGAATTAAGGCTAAAGATAACATTGCAAAAATTACTCCTGCTATGGTTGCCATAATTACCTTTAGCCTTTTTCTGTTGGACATATTGATGTGGCAAATAGGCAGCTGAAATTCAGGTATACCTCCGCATAGCTTGTTATTTCCTTTAACTACAGTAATGTTGGCATTTTTAAAGGCTCCATCAATTGGCATTGGGCCTTCAAAGTCATTAAAAGATAAGTTCAAAATGAGCAATGATCGAAAGCTAACAAAAAAATTGGGGATTTGTCCTGAAAAATTGTTATGAGAAAGATCCACCACTTGAAGGCCTCTCAAGGAACTTAGAGAGAATGGAATTGACCCATGGAAATGATTCCCACTCATGTTTAGGTACTCTAAACTGGTGCAGCTTCCGAAACTTGTGGGTATCTTACCAGATAACATGTTATTAGAGATATCCAATTTACCTAAGGCTTTCAAGTTGCCTAGTTCTTTTGGAAGGGACCCAGTGATATAGTTGTGAGCAAAATTAACAAAAATCGACAAGGATGGAAGGCCGATAACTTCTGGAGGTAGGTTACCACTAAGATTGTTATTAGAAAAATCTAGCCCTTGCAAATATTTGCAATTGGCTAGAGACGAAGGAATGGAGCCTTGAAGGTTATTATTATTTAATGCAAGTATACTAAGTTTAGTAAGGTTTCCAAGAGAGGATGGAATAATTCCAAAGAATTTATTGTTTTGAAAAACCATAAGCACCATTTTTTGCAAATTTCCAATATTTTGGGGAACCTCGCCTAAAAGGTTATTGTTATGCACATATAGAACCTCCAACTTTACTAGATTTCCTATAGAAGTTGGAATCTTTCCAGATATCTGATTTGAGGATATCTGGAAAACTTGAAGTTTGGATGACAAGTTGCCAATGCACTCGGGCAAGGACCCTCCAAATTTATTTCGATGAAATTGCAAGAACTCCAAAATGGTAGAATTAGTCAAAGTACAAAGAAATGTTAAATCATCACCAAACCTATTTATAGAAATAGTAAATACTCTAATAATATTTAGTCTCCCAAGAGAAGGCACCTTACCTGTGAGATAGTTTTGATTTAATTGAAGAAGGTCTAAGTTGGAAGCGTTAGATATTGAATTGGGAATGAAACCAGTAAATTGATTCCCACCAATGCTAAAGAATTGAAGATTCGGAAGAGACGAGAATAAATTTGATGGAAGAAATCCTCCAAGGTTATTTGTTCCTATATCAAAATCTATTAAAGAAGAAAGATTGAGGATTGAGTAAGGGATGGTACCAGAAAATTTATTGTCAGGGAGAGCCAAAACTTCAAAAGCTTTAATATTTCCTAAAGAATCAGGAATATTTCCAAGAAAATTGTTCGAAGCCGCCGAAAAAGCAACTAGAGTAGTCAAATTTCCAAGAGAATGAGGAATATGCCCTATCAGATTGTTCAAATGTATAACAAGAACTTGGAGCTTTGAGAGGTACCCAAGCTCTATTGGAACTTGCCCTGACAGACTGTTCCATCCTAGTTTCAAAACAGTAAGATTAGAACATTTAGAAATATTGGATGGGATTTCATTAGTTAGTGAATTATTTGTTAGGAGTAATTGTTGCAGTCTTTGCAAACGGCCAATTTCATGAGGAATATTTTGGGTGAAGCTATTATTTTCAAGGACTAGTACCTTAAGAAAGCTCAAATTACCAATATATGGAGATACGGTGCCTGCAAGTTTTGAGGAACGGAGGTTCAAGATTGTGACCCTCTTGTGTCGGCGGCCGCAAGTAACCCCATACCATTGGCAGAAATGGGTGGTGCCATTCCATGAGGCCATGACTCGGAAAGGATCAACAGCAATTCCAGCCTTGAACATAAGCAAAGCTTGCTCCTCATTTCCACCAACAGAGCATATTCCTTTGCCAGAGAACAAAAGGCAAAGAGAAGCGTAGATGGAAAAATATGAGCAAAAGTGGAAAAGGCCCATTTCGTAATGCAATTCAATAGTAGAATTGAAAGGCAAAATTGAACTATGCACTGTAGTGAATTGAAGGCTAATTGACAAAGTTATCAATTATATAGTACTTATTAATGATAATGAATGGATCATATTTTTTCTCCATTATTTCTTCCATTCATATTTTGATTTGAAATATGCCATGTGCATATGGGGCCAAATCCTTTTCTCATTTTTACACATAAGTTGACTGTTGCTAGTTTAGTCACAAACTTCATATTTAGTTCATTCAACTGACAATGGTGACCGGAAATTAATCTAAATTAGATTAAGCAATTCAAATATATAAACAAGGTTCAATTCAATTAACCATATTATATACTGTTGAATGGGTCATAATTATCTATCTTAATTGGATTAATTCAAATATTCATTTTCCTAACGATGGTCATTAATTGTGATTGTGATGGCAAATGGTTGTCAATAAATTTGTAAATGAATTAAAGTTTAGGAAATAATTCATCTTGTTTTGTAATTCATTTACAAATTCCATCATTTGTAACATTTAGAACAGTTAATAGTTTTAAAATTTTAAATTTATTTTTTTTTAGCTTCCTATGTATAAAAATTGAAAATTATAAAAATTTGAAAATCATTTAAATTCATGTATTTCAAATAGCTGCGTTAGAATTCTTCATTTGAGAGTTAAATCAAATCACTCGAATTTTGAAATAAAAATTAGTAAGTTGAAAGATGTGGAATTTCACATCGTATTATAAATTATATATAACTATAAATTTAATAGCGAGAATTAATTTATATCTAATTTATAACACAAAAATAAATTATACAAATTGCAATTATTTTTAATTTCGACATCCACTACAAAAAATTTAAAGAATTTATAACATAAAATTAAATTCCGTCAATTTCGGCTAATTGGTTTTAATTTCAACATTCAATACATACTACAATTTAGAGGACATATAAGACATATATATACACTTACATAGACTTTGAATTGTTCATAGTTGACACCGATTGACTTTGGCGTAGATATTGATGATCCATGGCTGGAATTTCTACGTCTCAAATAAGGCATAATCCATGGCAGGAATTTCTACAGTGCGCACGTCCGCATCTACAGACGAATTTCTATTTTTTTATTTTTTTTTAAAAAATAAAATTATAGATTATTTGTATTTAGTTACAGATCAATTTTAAGGGTCGCAGTTTACAGATTTGATTCAGTTTTAAAAATATCACATAAAAAAGTAGAATTATTGGGGCTGTTAAACTCAACAGTTTCTACTTATTTTATGTGATATTTTTAAAACAGAGTCAAATATACAAACTGCAACCTTTTAAAATTGATCTCGAGATTAAATACAAATAATTTAAAAATTTTTTTTTTTTAAAAAAAAATTTTTAAAATGAAAAAAAAAAAAAGCTCGTCCTAGGTAAGGAGGAGCTTATATGAGCATCACCCAAAAACAAAAAAAAAATCCTAGTCAATTATGTACTAATAGTTGACTAAGTGTAAAATTGGTATTAGCGACACAAGAAGCAACGTAGTCCATTTCGTTACTAATTACTGATATAATCAGCTACTAATTTTTTTTCCCAAACAATCAGCTGCTGATCAGTGATCAATTCCCATGCAAATTTAGCGTCAAAATCCATTTGTCGCAGATTAGTCCTAAAATTCAGGCACACATATAGCGACGCACTATATTCGTCACTGATTAGTGACACAATCAGCATAGATGTATGACCATATTCAAAAACAAATTTAAAAATTCAAGCGGTGTAATTGGCGGTAAAATCTAAAATCAGCTGCGAATTAGGGACAAAAATATTTCAAAAAAATCTGAAAGCAAGAATTGAAGAATAAAAAATCAGTGACCAGATTAGTGGGAGACTGTTGCACATTAGCGACAAAGTATATTATGTCACTATTAACGACACAATCGATTAAAAATCAACCAACTCTAAAAAATTATTATAAAATTTATTCTGTTGCTAGTAGCGGAGTTGCTGATTACCTGAAAAAAAATATTACCTCTAATTTTTTCATTTCTTTATACTCTAAAAACACAAATACCAAAAAATCACTAATACCAATACACTATAATAATAAACAATTACTAATTTTTTATAAACTTTACTTTTTCACCAATACCAATAAAGAAATAATAATAAACAATTACAAAACTTACTATAAATGGAAACATAAAGAATTGAAAAAATTTGTCAAAATAAAAAATGTAAAGAAATGAAAAAACTAGAGGTAATATATAATAAACGCACATTTCTTCTTCATCATTTATTCATTCTTTCTCATTTTCTCTCCAATTCTTCCCTCTTTCATTTTTCTTCTCTTGTTTTTCTTTGTACTTTTGTCTCCTCTTTTGTTCATTTTCCTTTTACTCCTCCCCACCACCTCCCCTAATTCTCTTCCCCTCATTTTTTTTTTCACCTCCTTCAATTTTCTTTTATAATGAAATGGGTGCGAGATCTCTAAATTATTTGTTCTTTAAATTCACATATACATCCGGTCATCTTTTGCTAGCCAAAAGTATATGTGTGTTACAGATTAAAGTTAGACTATAAGCTTTAAAGTTGGGGCTACGTCAGATAAAATTAGTGTAGCAATACACAAAATTTTCTTTATTTCAAATTGAATATAATTTTTTTTTTCTTAAATATGAAATCTATGACTTTTTCGAGCTTCATAATATCAAGTTGATATTGGAGATTCTTTGATTGACTTACTATATATGTCAGTATTTATGACTTCGTAATGCATCGTTCTACAATACAAACCGAAACTGTTTTTATTCTCAAACTAGCATTGCTTTTTTTTCAAGTTTTTTTTTTTCTTTTAAATAACTGGCTTTGCATAAAAATAGAAAATCTTTCATTTATTGTGAAAAAAAAAACTATAATTTATGATCTATGTTCACATATATATATATTTTTTTGATAAATTATGTTCACATATATGCCTATAAAAATCACAGTAAAATCGTGCAAAAGATAATACGGTTGTAGTCGAATTTTATTAAACAACATTTTGGTGTAGAATGTAATGGTCGTTAGCCTTTAGATTTATAGAGGCAACTAAAACTAAAATAATATAAACCAAGGTATGTTGCTGATTTCGATGAATTTTGTTGTGGATTGCTTAGTTATCAACAGAACAACGAGCTCGAGTATGCTAATTTCGTTGCTGATTCCAATTTTAGGTAGTCATACTTTTAAATTATGAAAATTCATTATCATACTTCTGAAGATTTATGGCTAGAAATAGGCCATCAAATTTCCATTTGGGTTTTTGCAAAAAGGGAATGAAAGGGGTTGAGGCGTAGCTCAGCGCTAGATAACTCACATGGTAGTGTGAGGTCTTAGGTTTGATATCTGATCGCCTCCCCTTTATAAAAAAAGGAGTGGAAGGTATACATGTTAAACTTGTAAAAATGTATACATAAACAGTGGATAAAAATGACTCTTGAATAAATTATTAATAGTTCATAAATATAAACACCTAGTAAATAGTCTATAGAAACAAAGACTTGAAATAATATATATTTGTAATTTTTTTTTCGTTCTTTGACCTTATTTACTTGAAGTAGTATTTTTTTTCCATAATTATTTTTCTAAACTTAACCTAAATTGACTAATTTCTGGTTTCTCGGAGGGAAATGGATCACCAGCTATTGTTGCAGCTTTTATGTTGCAACAGCCTCTTTGTTTTGCTACTGAACATGTACCACCAAATGGATGTATTATTTCGGACAACCAACACGTTGTTCTATTGTTCAACGGTAATCTCCAAGATAATTCAAAGTTAGGCCTACTTATTTCAGATTGTAAACGACTGTTAGATATTCGTGCTGATAACCTGTTAGAAGTATCTAATGTGGATTGCACTAATCCACTTGCCACCTAGGAAAGAGAAAATGATTTTTTTTTTTTCAAAAATGCTCTCAAATGCTAATGTCTAATTTGGATGTGAAGTATAAGTGAACTTGACATTATCTAGTTCACCTTCTGTTTCTATAAAGTTTTCTAGATAATATCTACATTTAATGATGCATTATAATTGGCTAAATATTAAATTATAATTCTAACAAAGAATAAAAAAAATAAAATAGATAATGTTGCATTAGAGACGAAAATTTTAAATTGGGTATTAATATATAGACTTTCATCTATATCTCTCTTAACATTTTCTATTTTATTAGATACATAAACTAAAGGAAGATGTTACATTGGAGATGCTCTAAAGTGGGTCGACGGCAAGCTACAATGACAGCTCATATTTTAGCTAGAGTTTGTCTCGGATAAAATTTCTTCATTTTATTAGACTTTTATTAATTTATTGAAATTCAGTTTTCTTTTAAAAAAAAGCCTAAATTGACTAAATTGCCAAATATTTCTCACCACGAATTGAATGAAGCAAAAATTTGTACAACCCAACTGCATATGAATCTAAGAAATTATTAAATAAATTTTTTCTAACCCAAATATTGGGCAAGTTGAATCAAAGACAAGAAATTATTGCATATGATCCGTTACTTCATCAATATCGATTGATATTAATTGATACGAACAAACAAACAAATCCCTATTTAAAATATACATTGTTGGTACCACATTAGATTAATTCATATTGAGTCTTTTACAAGACTATTAAAAAAAAATTATTACTATACACTATAGTTTAATTGTACAAATATAATTATGACAAGGACTATTAAATTTCATATAGGTCATTTTTTAAAAACATAATTTCGATATAGTAAAAAACAATTATGATATAGGTCAAATTTTTTATTTTTGTTAATTTTTATTTGCACGTTTTTTTAATTTTTTATTGTTGTTTATTTTTAATTTACTTGTTTATCTTTGTTTTAATTAATTTATATTTTCATGGTTATTTTTTATTTCCTTGTTTTTATATGTTTTCCAATTACTGAAAGGAATATTCCGATAGTTGTCGACGTGACCATCTCAAAATCGTACATGATGTGACCACGTCAACATAAAATTTACAATCTTCACAATCTTAATTGAATGATTATGTCATATATAAAGAAGTACCAAAAGAAAATGATAAGCACTCATTTTATTGAATGATGAAAAAAATAATAATAATAAACTACAACTCAAAGAAAAATATTAGAAGAAAAATATTCAAATAGTAACTGGTATTCCACATAGTGTTTTTTTTTTAATAATCAAATATGAGATTTTATTAAAATAAAAAATGCAGTATAGGTGATCAAAATATTGTATATACTGATGAATGGATTATATTATAATAATTTCTGACCCAAATATGGGGTAAGAAAAAACTGTTCTTGAAATTGATAGCAGACTTGATTCAACTTTGCCACATATTTGGGTTAGAAATGTTTTGCTCAGTAATTCTTCCACTCATATGTTGACTTATGGTCTAGACCCCCTTACTTGGGTTCAAGAAATTCTTGCTTCTATAATGAGATATTTTCCATTCAACTAGTAGTGACGGTTCACATATTTTGATTTAAAGCTAAATTTCAATTTCTGAAATTTGATAGCAAATCTTATTCAACTAACCCAATATTGGGGTTAGAAATGTTTTGCTCAATAATGTCTTCCATTCCATTTTTTAAAAAAGAAAAAATGTCTTCCATTCATAGATCTGGGTTATTTTTTTTCTTTTTCTTTTTTAACTTAAATATAAACTCAGGCAGATATTTTTATTTATTATTATTTTTTTTTAACTTAGATATAAACTAACGCAGGATGAGAGTATTGAGATTTAAACCGGGCCTAACAAGGCACCGGGTGAACACGCTTTCTTCTAGAGTAGATGCCTCTCCACTTCTAGGCCTTTTATTATTTGGTTGTAGAAATTTTTGTAACATTGATGAGATCTTGCCCTTCAATTAAGGTGAAATTTATTTTCGGCTCCTATATTTTGATCTATTCTGCTTTAAGCTCCTCCTATTTTGGAAAATCAATTTTTAGATACTCCAATTTTGCAATTAATAGATCATAAGGTCCATTCGTCTAGTTTTACTATCAATCAACCAAAAAAGACAAGATGTTTATATTATCGGACGAGAGTACCTTCTTTTTAAATTTTTTTAATATTTTATTATTATTTTTATTATTATAATGATTAAAAAAATAAATTTATTTATTCATAAATTTTAAAAAAAAATTCTTCTTTTTTTTCCTTCAACTGCTATTGGGATTGAAGTGTATGATAATCGAATCAAAGTGACTTTGATTAACAAACAATCAATTAAAACTTAAATTATTAGAACTTTCGCTACTACGTGCGCCAATGTGAAATTGTGATTTTTTCTATTTTGTGTTGTTAGGCTCGCTGTTTCTTCCAGGGCCAGAAATCGGAAATTCTGTCTTAGAACAGCAAACCAAAATTGAAATCACGGAAATCTTATGAACTTAATAATAACTGCTTTTCTTCTCTTAATAATACAAAGATAATGGATTACTTAAAGTATTTTATTACAAAATTCAAAGTTTTTTAGTTTTGTTGTATATTCAAAATATAAGTTTTGGTTTTAGAAAATGGTTCAAGTCCGTATTGGAAATTTGGGAAAAGATGGTTATTTTGTTATTAAAATACTGTCAAGGTTTTTTCTTAAAAAAAAAAATTAAAAGGTTGTCTAATACGAAAGGGGCAATTTAGTCATTTTCCCACAGGAAAAAAGATGGAAAATGTTAAAAATGGACGAAATGACCTCTGGGTCTAAATATTGAAATATGAGTATCTATTTCAAAATAGAAGAACCTTAAACCAGACTAGATGAAACTTGAAACATTTGAAAGAAATTACCCCTTCAATTAAGAAACTCTAGGAACCAGTAGTGTGAAATTTCAGAATCAGCATATTTGTAGAAATTTTGAAGTCTATTTTCTTTTCCAACCACATAATCTTCGAAGTCACCTATGCATGACTTCAAAAATTACAAAACAAAATATATTTAAAATACATATTAGGTAAATTTTAAAACGGTTAATAAGGTCCTTTTAAAATAGGGTTGCAAACGAGCCGACCCGAGCCAAATACTGACCTGCTCAATCCAAGATTTTTTTTTTTTCTTTTTTTTTTAACAGCAAATTAATATGAGTAATCGAAACATAAGGCAGCTTATTTAACAAATCATCCAAAGACTTAAAGTCAACCCACCAGTTCCACGGTCTAGAAGCAAGATTATTTAACCCAAGTTACTGCATTGAGTGAGTCTAGCTCGACAATTAGGTGGAAATACTTGAAAGATGATTCTGCAAAAAGCTTGATAGCTTGAAGTATTGCCAAAAATTAAGCCTTATTTGACTCAAGGATCCCAAGATGATTATGAAAAATGCATTTTACTATATGGTCTGAATCCGTAGAACACCACCACAGCCTGCAGGACCTGGTTTCCCTAGACTTGACCCATCTATATTAAATTTGAAATAGCTAGCAGGGGGAGCAGCCCAATCCGAACAAACAATCACACCAGCAGCAATGTGCTTCATAAATAAACAAGAGAAGCAAGCAGGGGAAACACAAACCTGTCGCTGACGTTGATGAAAGATGAGGAAAACCTTGATTTAATGATTTCTATAGACCGCATTTTGATGGAATTCAGAAGTTGTCAGAAATATTTTAGCTTAACCATGAGTTCACATATTCGATTCGTGAGAATGGAGCACCCTAAGGACCAAAGACACCAACCTCAATGGTTCTTATCATGGCTCGATCCGAATTAGTCTGGTCTATTAAATGACTTAAAATGCAGTTATGCTTTGGCACAATAGGTGCAAAATCTAAGGAAAAAAAAAATCAACTTATAAACTCATTTAATGTAAAATTCCTATTCATACCCTAACTAAATTTGCATCTCTAAATGAAAAAAAAAAAAAAAAAAAAAAACAGTACAATTTTTTAGTACGTGTTTTAAATGGGACTTCTGCTAAATTTAGCTTTTTAAATGGCCAGCCAAAAAAAAAAAAAAAAAAAAAATAGGATTCACCTTTTTACATAAGAAAAACAATACAACCTTTTCAAATGTTTTAAATGAAATTTTGCTAACCAGTATATTCAATACACTCCCCTTTAGTTATACAAAGTGAAGGACACCTAGCTTGCTAAGATGACGGAGCAATGGTTGCTTGTGGCAATGCTTTAGTAAAAGTATCAGCAAGCTGGTCTGCATAATGGATATGATAAAAGTGAGAAGCTTCCAATGTACTTGATCACGGACATAAGGAGAATCTATATTGCTAAATGTTTCATTGGACTGTGGAAAACAAGATCATTTTCACATATATAATTAAGCGACTCATACATTATCACAATAGATAATTGGTGGTGTTGGAAGTGTTATATTCAATTCAAAGAGCATCTTACGGACCCAAGTCGTTTTAGTTAAAGAACAACAACACGATATTCGGCTTCGGTAGATAGATCTAAGGCTAAAGACAACACTGCAAAAATTGCTCATAATATTTCTACTATTGTTGCAAGGATTTCGTTTGATCTTCTTTTGTTGACAAACAGGCAGCAGAAACTTAGGTATAGACACTCTAGATTGCTTACCTGTCACTTGGCATTGGGCCTTCAAATACATTAAAAAATAGGCCAAAGTAAACAACCCTTTTGGATATTTTATAAGAAGTAAATAGCACATTAAAAATGCTATTTACTTAATTTTTTTTTTCCACTTTTGTGCTATTTACTTTTAAAAAAAATAGTAGTATATATTAACTTTGTCCTTTGTACTTGATTCCAACTCATGTATAGATACTGTAGATTTGATAATAATCCAACCATGATGTATAGGGAGGTGTAATTGTCATACTTATTAATTAAGATGTAATATTAATAGTTGTGATCCCATATGGAATTAATGTTTGTATTTACTAAATAGTTTTAATTTATTTTTTACTTTTGGACAAAAATAACAATTTTTTTAACTAAAATATCTAGTTCTAATTCAATATTATTTTTTTTATAACGTGAAATTTAATTGATGCATTTTTTAAAATTCATAAATGAAGTGATTATAAATTTTCATGAAATTTAAAATTACTAGCGTTCGTGCATTGCACTCGTTATTTGATTTTATAATATTTTAAATATTTATTTAATTATATTTATTAATTATATACAAAATTAATTGATTTTGTAATATTTTAAATATTTATTTAATTATATTTATTAATTATAAACAAAATTAATTGTTG
>CATIWJ010120029.1:0-10959 GCA_949640765.1 Croton laevigatus | reverse complement strand
TCAAGGTAACCATCCATTTCAAGCTTAAATTTCATGATTTTAAGTTGAAATTTTTAGTCCTTTGCATCCTACAACATGAATTTAAGCTTAAATCATTAGTTTCTTCATCTTATACTATGAACCCTAATATGGCATAATAGGGAAAAATTTGGGTTCATAGGTGGGAGGTTGAAGATGAAGTGGAAATGAAGGATTTTGGTCTTTTAAGCCTAATTAAGCATGAATTTTACCAAAAATTGTAAAAATAAACCATGTAGGCTTATGTTCTTGATATCTGGGGTTTATGTTCATAAAGTTAAGGTGTGATTCATGTAGGACAAAAGAAGAAAAGCTTGGAGGAAACCATTGAAGTGCTAAGAAAGCTTAAAATCAAGGTTTGGTACCTTAACTTATGCAAACTTTCATTTTCCCTTTTATTTTTATGTTACGGCCGAATGGCCTATGCTTTTAAATGATGTGTTTTTGTGTTTAAATGTTATATAAGTGTGTTTTAAGTTGTCAATACATTAATTGGGTGGTCAAAAGAATTGTTTGAAACCAAACATGCAAAGTTGTCTAAAATAGGCATAAACTTTGATGAATTTTCATTAAAAATCTAAAAGGAATTTTGACACAAGGTTTTCTCTTACCTTTCTAATATATTGTAAGGTGTCTTAAAATAATTTTTACAAGAAAAAAAATGCACTTTCTCCTTGGTGCATTTGGTGTGGGCCGAATTATAACACCCCATCCCGGCTTATGAAAATCCGCGAATGAATGTTACACGCTAATAAATATATTGACTAATTTAAACTAAATATTTATTTATGTAACATTATCATACTTAGAGCGTTTAGGGCCCAACTGCTTAATTTATATGATATTCATAAAAGGGTAAACGTTTACATGCCATGCTAACCGCTGGGCATTAGTGCTCAGCGAGTTATTTTCTGTAACTCGCAGGTTAGCAGCTAAAGTAATAGTAGATTCAGCATCAGCCCACCGACAGACCAAGGCAGCTTATAAGGTCACTTTACTTATTATAATAAGATATTAGTAGTGGCATGTATATAAACACTTGTAGAACTCCCAGATAAATATTAGTGTAACATATATGCTAATAACTCTTGAATATATAGTTTGAGTTAAGTTTCTGCTTTATGTTATAGAAGTGTTTGTTTTTGTTTGATTTGAGGAGTGAGGGTATAAGGACGATTGCCGAAGTGTTTGTGAGCTATTTTCTTTACAGGATCCCAATGAATAGTCGCAGGGACTGCTCGATCGGTCGCTGTTACTATTCATAAACTGTCTGTTCGTAGGCGGAACTTTGGTGAAATTTTTGTAAAAATTAAGTTAAAATTTGGTTAAGTATTTAATAGAACTCGTTTGCATAGCATATGTCCACCTAACAAATTAACATATAACAGATATCACGGCTCCAATATCAGGACGTAGCACTCTTTCGGGGTCTTCAACAAGGCTTAAATGGGGTGTTACATGTGCCTTTTTTTTATAATGCATCCATTTCAGTTTGCATCGTCTGTGCCCACTTTGGGTGTTTTAGTGCTTCTTCGGCTTTTGTAGGAATTTTATAACCTCTTTCTCATTCACAAATGCTTTGTGTTGTGGTGACAGCCTATATGTAGAAACATACTGTGTGATAGCATATCTTACTTTTCCATCGGGAGAGTACCTGTCAGGGGATTTTTCACAGTTTTGTTTAGGAGGCAAAGAATAAGATGAAGTGGGTAATGAATAAGGAAAAACACTTTCAGCAAGGGTACTTACCTCAGGGGTATCCATTTGACCTTGAACATATACTAGAGGAGAGGAAGGGGCTTCTTCTTCATCTTGGCTGTCTTGCTCTTCAACTTGGCTATCTTGCTGTTCTTGATTAGAGATATGTTCAAGGGTTTGTGGAACATTAACATCCAGATCTGCACCTCCCCCTAAATCATATGATTTGCCTCCCCCCGAATTAGATAATTCGGTGAATTATGGTGGTGAAAGATCAATCCAGTTGTAGGCATCACATTGTAGCTCCTCCTGAGGACTAGAAATGAATTGATCATGCTGGAAAAAATACTCTATTTCAGAGAGAGTCACATCCATACTAACATACATGTGGTGAGTTGATGGGTTGTAACACCTGTATCCCTTTTAGTGAGGATGGAAACCAAGAAACACATACCGAACTACACAAGGATCTAGTTTGGAATGTTGGTCTTTTAACAAGTGGACATATGCAACACACCTAAAGACACATGGGTCTAAGTTCAGTAAAGATGGAACTTCTATATGTTGAGTAAGAACCTGTGGAGGAGTACGAAACAAGAGCACTCTTGATGGCATCTGATTTATGAGATATACTGCATAAGTTATAGAATCAGCCAAATACTTTTGAGGAACACTAGCACCATTAAGAAGAGCTCTAGTTATTTCAAGTATATGCTGATCTTTTGGCTCTGTAACTCTATTTTGTTGTGGGGTGCGAGGGCAAGTAGTCTCGTGTATAATACCTTTGTCCTGGAAAAAATTTGAGAGTTCAGAGTTAATATATTCTCCATCATTGTCTGCCAAATGATTTTTACCGAAACAAAAAATTGGGTGTTGACCATATGATAAAAAAGTGGAACTATATCCTTCACATCACTCTTATATTACATATTATATAGCCAAGTCATTCGGGTGCAATCATCAACAAAAGTAATAAACCACCGAATTTCAGAATTTGTAGAAATTGGGTCAGGTCCCCAAACATCAGAGTGTATTAAATCAAAAGGTTTTGTTCTTTTATTAAAACTCAAAAGATATGATGTACGGTGGCTCTTTGCCAAAATACAAACATTACACTTAAGAGAAGTTTCTGAAATATCACCAAATAAAGATGGGAACAATTTTTTTCAAGTAAGAAAAGTAGACAATGATGCCATAACCAGATTTTCTTTGTGTTATTTCCTCTGTAACTTTGAACTTGATGAACTTGACCCGTAGCAACATCATCCACATAGTACAGCCCCCCTCTTAGTACCACGTCTAATGATTTGAGTTTGGATATATTAAAACAAGCAGAAAGTTGGAAACATTAAGACAACAAAATTTAACTGTACTATGATTTGGCTAACTGATACTAAGTGATTTGATAATGCAGGCACAAGTAAGCAATTATGTAAAGAAAAAGTGGGAGAATGCTATAGATCATGTTTCAACAACTGGGGTAGACTCCCTATTAGCTGTCATGACACTGTCCTTGGAAGGAGAAGTCATATGTTGTAAGAGAGTTTTATTGTAAGTCATATGGTCTGTGGCGCCTGAGTTAATGATCCAACGGGTATCATAGTCTGAAGAAGCAGAAAAAATCATTCCAATATTACCTGAGGAAGAAGAGAGTCATTCAAGGACACGTGATTGACAAGATAGACTAATTCACTCGTTTCAGTATTATTGTTCTGTCCTATTGCCATAGCAGCCACACCAACTGCTATATCAGTGGTATTGGCTACCTTTGCTTAAGCTGGACATTTGTTATTTTTTGCTTTATTCTTTTTTTCCTCTCTAGAAACCATTCTAGGTAGCCATGAATTTGAAAATATGTGTCTTTGGTATGACGAGTCCCATTGCGATGACTTTAATGTAACTTGTCTTTTTTTGCTTCTTTAACAACTCTGGTGGTGCGATAGTTAGATGATGTTATTTTGGATACCATTGCCACAGACGAACCTTCACCGGTGTTCCTTTTCCCAAGCATGGTGGCTTGGCGTTGAGCCTCTCGCCTAATATTATTGAAGCATTCCTCAATACCTGAGACATGTTTCATTCTAAGGATATCACTTCAAATATAATCAAACATCTCGTCCAATCCTACAAAAAAAAATCGTACATCCGATCTTTCTGAATTTCTTCTTTTCTTATTTGGAGATCTATGATACATGCCATCTTAATTTGGCGTCACTTATCAATCTCTTACCATATACTGTTGAGTTCGGCATAATAGATATTGATTGGCCGCCTACTTTATTTTGTTCTTGTGGTCTTGCAACGTAATTCATAATATTGGGATTCATCCGCTCCATCATAGAAAGTTTGAGTGACACTGTCCAATTTTTCTTTAGTTGAAGGAAGATCAATGAATAGGCCCATGAGATATGGTTCCATGGTTTTTAATAGTCGCCCTCGTACAATTGCATCCTTTATGCTCCACTTTGAATAGCCATAACTTTTTTCATCTACTTTTAGGGTTTGTCCATTCAAATAGCCAAGTTTATTTAGTTTCGCAGCATGGACTTCAATCATTCTTGACCAGATCTTGAAGTTTATGTCATTTAATTTAAATCCAAATGGTAGGTTGTTGAGCTTAAGTGATTCAATTAGGATGGGGATTTGATTCATGGGAATATTATCAGTTTTCTTGTCATCCATGATTAGTCCCTTGTTTCAAGACCAATTTTGAATGAAGGGTTTTGTTAGGCTGAACTAGCAGTGTAGGATTTATAAACTTGCTCTGATACTACGTTGAAGTAAAAGGCTTTTTCTTATCTTTCTTCCCCTTCTTGGAGGTAGCCTTATAAAGGCAAAAATAATAAAAGGTAATTACAAAGATCCTAAATTAAAGGATTACATTAAGCCATAAAAATCACATTTCCTATAACATAGCTTATTTCCTATAATAGCTAACTCAGCTGCTAATAGTACAAGTACTGTATTATTGTACAGCTGTTGTACAATTATTGTACAGATTTTGTACAACTACTATATAGTGACCTTTTTTTTATTTAATAAAATGACTGAAAATGCATTCAAAATTTAATAAAATGACTGAAAATGCATTCAAAATTTAATGAAAATATTTTTTCTTTTCAATTCTGCTGTATGTCAATTTTTGAGAAGTTAAAAAAAAAAATGTGACCGCGTGTCAATTTTTGAAAAATTGGAAAAAAAATGCAACCAGATTTATGTATTCCCCTTAATCATAATGGCTTCCTATTTTTTTGGCAAATAATATTATTTGAGTTAAAATTAATGTTATATTTATAATGTAACCATATAAACAATTCAAATAAGATACTATTTGTTAATTTCTGTTATAGTTTAGTTAAGAGAAGGATAAAATAGTATAAAATTTTTAAAACATGTGGATAAAATAGATTATTATATAAAATATATGAATAAATTAGTTTAAATTTTAAAAAAAGATAGGAATAAAATAGTATTTTAAAAAAAAGTTTTGAACTTCTAAGTAAAAGAATTAGTGGGATATTGGAGATGATTGAAATAAAGAGATCGAAGAAATTTTAAAAGTAATATTTCGACGTATGTTTGGAAACTTGGGTATTCAATTTTGGCGACTAAGACTGAATAGATTTTAATATAATGGATGGGTATTGGGTTGCGACAATCGCGGTCGCATGTAAAGGTAACGGTAACGGTAACGGACCTATCGTGGTAATAAATAATGGTAACAGCATGCGAAGCCGCAAATTTTTTTTAAAAAAATTGTAAAATTTTGGAATCAGTATATTTTGAAGGTATTCATAAAAAAAATAAGTATATAATAGTTTAATAAACATAATTACAATACAAAAAAATATTAATTATATGGTCTCACATGATAATTATACATATACTATTATAAATCTATTAACTAATGCATTACTTCACATCATAATTATACACACAATACCATAGAGTTTATAAAAAGTACAAAACAAAATAAATATTGAAAAGATAACATATATAAAATAACATCAATACCAAAAAGAGTGCTTATAAGGTGTAAAAGAAGATGTACTTTCATCTTCTTGAGAATGATACATATAGGCTACAGGAGGTGCAAACAAACTATCTATAAAATTAAATAGTTATATGCTTTTTAGTTAATTAAATTATTTTTCTTTTAAAATCAGAGGACTTAAATAAAAAAGTAAAAGAAAACAAACAAACAAGAGCCAAAAGACAAAGTAATGTCTTGTTTGTTTAGCTATTGTATAAGTCTCCTATCTATTATTCGAAAAGAACATGTATATAGAGTATAGTGTATAGACATATAATTACATGATGTTCAAAATGCACAATATTTAATAATAATAATAATAATAATAATAATAATAATAACTGTTATTTCGCAGTTTGTCGCGGTAGGTAACGGCCGCGACTGATAAATAATGGCTATAACGACCGTTATGGATACAATTTTTAATAACCGTTAAATAACGGTAAATAAAATAACGGCGTGATCTTCTCAAGCTCCACGGGCAGAAGGGCAGGGGCCGATGCCCGATATGGTGAGGGAGATCTGAATCCGAACTGATCCTGCAAGGAAAGTAAGAGGGGAATCGGGCGATGCCCTTGGGCGACCACTCCGATGCCTAAGTCAGTGGGATCTCGGCTCAGAGGAAACAACTAGAGAAAGGATAGAAAGTCAATACCTTGGACATGAGAATGGAGAGGGTATTTATAGTAAGGAATTAGTGGTAATGGAATGATGACTCTATAGCATTAGGGCGGCCTAGGGTGGCCTAGGACGGCCTTTGACGATGACAGCTCTGTGACGGCTATGACATGGCAGTATTGTAGCCTGACACTTGTCGGGTCCGATGTCAAGACATCGGACTATCCTGAGAATGGGCGACCTTACAATACCGGTGGCGATCCGATGTAACCTCTGTATCGAGGCCGAACTGTACTAAGACCTGGGCTCCTTCTACTAACCGAGCTGACCGGTAGGGGCGGTATTATCACATGTCCCCCTTCCCCCGAGTGCCTAGTCAAAGACTAAGGCGTTCACTTGGTTCCGCTATTTTTCTTTTTCTTTTCCTCTTTTTTTTTTTTTTTTTGTGTCCTGTTCCGTCCAACCGTTCTGATGGGCTGACAATCCGCGGCCCATTAGGGCGAACACTCTGCATTAACTTGGCGGCATTTTTCCCGCCCTTCACCATGGTGCGCCAGGTGGCGTGCTTCCAGATTGTTCCGCGTCCCTTCACCTTCTCCGTCTTCTGCCTATAAATAGTGGTCCTAACTTTGTCCCAAACCTTTACCTGTCACTCTCATTTCCGAGCTCATCTTACCGTTTCAATTCGATCTTCATCTTCTTTCCGACATCTCTCCTTCCGATCTACGCTCTTCTTCTCCCCCCGAACGAAGGTAAAGATATATTCTTACGGTATTCTGTTATAAAGGTATCCTATTTAAGAAAGGATGAGTTCTACAAACGATTCTCAAAATGTGTCCGCACTCTCCGGGAACCAATTTTTAGATGAACGAGTGTCCAGTGCTAGCAGCGGTGAAGAGACCTCATCTAGTGGTCGAACTATGGAGGATGTTCTGCCTGCTGGCGGACCATATCGATATAGAGATGAACAAGAGAAGGGGCCCGAAAAAGGATTGAGGCAGAGGAAGGGTAGAGGGCGGGTGATTAGTGAATTACCGAGGGTAGAAGTAGATGTGGGAGCAATTCCAGCAACAAGCACTACTGGTACTAGCCGAACCGTGGGGTGACCCGCTAAGGGAAGGAAAGAGCCTCGCCCTCCCCGGACAGTTGGTGGCACTCCCAGTAGGATGACCAGCATCGAGGCGAAGGAAGTGGCGGCCCACTATGGGATACCCAAAGATTATGGTGTGTACCTAACGGATTCTGATCTGGGTGCTGATCAATCGCCTCCAGGTGATGGTAGGGTGGTATATATTGAAGGCTTGCTGGCGGGCCTGAGATTTCCTTTGACGAGGCTGAAAGTTGATTTCCTTAACTTCCTTAGGATCAAAATCGCCCAGCTGCATCCCAATGGCTGGCGAGTCCTCCGAGGTCTGTAATTTCTTGCTTTGGCCTGTGGGGAGGGTTTTGCTTTGTCGGTACGGGAGGTGCTTCATTTATACAAGATGTTAAAAAGGGTGGACCACATCTATTTGCAGGCCGAGAAAAAGGTTTTTGAATTGCCCTCTTCAGTGAAGCATGACTGGAAGGCAAGATTTTTTATGGTCAGCCATCTTTCCTTGGCCGAAGTTCCGAAAGAATGGAATAAAAACGTGGAAATGTTAAGGGCCCGGGACCTGACAGACCTGAGTGCCGAAGAGCAGGAGCACATGGATATGTTGTTGGCGATGGTGGTTGAGGGCCCCTTCAAAAGTGAGAAGTTCATCCGGGACTAGTATGCCGGAGTGGTGGTGGATCATGATGGACGTCGGTTGAATCCTTCTGGGGGTAATTGCTCTGGACGCATGTTTCTTTAATCCGATGTACTGATCATAACATTTGTTTTGTGTCTTGTGGTATGGCCGAAATTTTGAGAAGGCTTGCTGCTTTGGAGAATAAAAAAGTTGCCCGATCCCAAAGAGAGAAGGGAAAGGAAGATAGGGGTAAGGAGAAGGTTGTTCATGAAGAAAAGGGTGCTCCCGCTAATCCAAACTTTCGCCGAAAGCACCTGGCAAAGTACTGCCTGCATTAAAGAGGACTCCTCCTAAGAGACCCGCGAGAGAGAATATCGGGGCCATATCGGGAGGCACATCACAAGAATTACTTCCAACGTCAAAGAAGCAAAAAAGAGATGAAAGTCTCCCAAGAGTCTGAGGGCGAGGCGACGATCAGCATTGCTGATCATTTTGAAGGCAAGTATGGGAGCAGGGCCTCATATGGGAATCTTCCCGTGGCCGATGAGATGGGAGCCTCAATGCTATTGTCGAGAGACTTCACAAAGTTGAAGGGAATGAGCCGAGCTGTTCGGGTAGCTACCGGAGTCAGCTTCAGCTTGTAGGTGACTGACCGATGGTTTCTCCTCGTTTGTTGTTTGTGTTTCCTCTTCTTTTTTTTTTTTTATAAGTGTATAAATGTAGGCTGTCAAAGCAATGCAAGCGGAAGCAATGATAATGTTTCAGGAGCTGGATGATATTATGGTTCGCCATAATGAAATGGAGGATGAAAGAAATCATTTCCGCGAGAGGTACGAAAGGCTTCAATCGAAAATGTCTGCTCGAGACAGAAAGATAGCCGAATTGGAGGGTACCGTAACTGATCTTACCCGGGAGTTGGCTGCTGAGAAAGCTGAGGCAAAAAGTAGCCGAGGGAGGGAGAGGCAAATAAAGTTTGCCTATGAATCGCTGAAGGGGGAGAGTGAAGCTAATATTGTCGCTTCGAAAAAGAAAATTGCGGAAATGCAAACGTCGGTGGCCTTGTGGTTAACCGCTTTCCGAGATCAGCTCGCCAATCAAATTCGGGCAGGGGGTGGCGAAGCGTTTGCTGAAGCCATCTCGGAAGCCCAACCGGATGTTTCTATTTTTAACATCCGGCCCTCCGATTCGGACATTGAGGATGCAGAAGGAGGGGATGAAGTTCATGAGCCTCGTCGCGGTGAGGTTGAAGATACAAATAATGAGAGTGGTACCCCCCAGTAGGAACTGAACGCTAGAGCTCTCGAAGGCGAGGTTCAAGATGCTGGTACCGAGACCGATGTAGATGGGGGAACGGTCGAGTTGTAGAAGTGTCGGAATAGCCCTTTCCTTCTTTTATTATCCGAGCACTTCCAGCTCATTTTCTTGTAACAATTTTGTTGTTGTTGTTTTTTTTTTTATATGTATATAATACGCTTCTGACTAATTTGTCTATGTTTATGTTTCTAATTTTAATTGACCGATGTGCTAATTGATTTATTTGCTTGCCGAAAAATGATCTGAGAAATTCTTTGCATATAAGTGTTATTCGTAAGGAATTCTTTGTATGTTATCGATAATAATAGATGTAGTCATTGGCGAACGGGTGATATGTCGATCACATTTATTTATTTGTCGATTTGGAGATAACTTAGAGAATCGTTAAATGTAGAATTAAGCTTTTCATTAAAGTTGCCACCGAAATCAGTAGATGCACCGAGTGATCCCAACTAAGTTGGCACCTCTGTAGCATCCTCATCACTTTTCTGGACTTTAACAAATTACATCGGTAGGTGATGAAAGTAAGAAATTTACAATATCATTGATAGTAGAGTTTGAGATTGTTGGAGTTCCATGAATGAGGTTCAATTTTTCCCCTCATGTTTTCCAATCTACATGCGCCGAGCCTAAGAACTTTATTGATTCTGAACGGCCCTATCCAGTTCGGTTGTAGTTTGCCGACTCCAGCATTACCTCTGGTGATTTCGGCCTTTTTCAAAACCAGTTCGCCTTCCTGAAAAGTCCGATGTCGAACCTTTTTGTTGTGGTATCGAGAGACTTTTTGCTTGTAGGATGCTATGCGGGCTTGAGCTAAATCTCGAAGTTCTTCCACCAAATCTAAATCTGCTCTTCTTTCATTGTTCTGATCAATCTGTTCGGCGAACTCCACCCTGAAGGTCGGTTGACCGATTTCAACGGGCACTACTACTTCACTTCCATACATAAGGGAGAACGGAGTTTCTTCTGTAGGAGCTCTAGGTGTAGTTCTGAAGCTCCAAAGCACATTATTGAGTTCTTCTACCCAATTTCCTTTCTTGTCACCAAGTCGTTTCTTTAATCCTTGTAGAATGGTTCTGTTGGTGACTTCGGTTTGGCCGTTAGTCTGAGGGTGTGCTACCGAGGAGAAACGTAGATCAATGTGAAGATTTTGACACAAGGTTTTGAACTGCTTAGAGTCGAATTGCTTACCATTATCGGTGATGATTATCTTGGGAATTCCAAACCTAGTCACGATGTTTTTGTAGACAAAATCGGTGACCCTGGTCTGAGTAATAGTTGGTACTGCCTCCGCCTCGGGCCATTTAGAAAAATGATCGATAGCGACAATAAGGAATTTGCATTGTTTCAATCCTCTTGGGAATGGTCCCAAAATGTCGATGCCCCATTGATAAAAAGGCCATGTAGCCCCGATAGGCGATAGTGGCGAGGTGGGTGCTCTTTGGACGTTGGCATGTTCCTGGCATCGGTGGCATTTTCGTACCATTCCTTCAGCATCGGTCTTGATTGTTGGCCAGAAGTATCCTTGGAGTAGAACCTTTCTTGCCAGGGTAGAGGCTGCCTGAT
>CATIWJ010119995.1:0-13670 GCA_949640765.1 Croton laevigatus | reverse complement strand
ACTTCTGATAGAAGTTAGAGAAGGACTTGACGCAGTAAATGATATAATGGGTACTTGAGATTTATTTCCAAGCTCAATAACAAAATTTGCTTGCATGGATGTTGTTGGTCCTATGATAGCTTTGACTTGAACATTTTTTATCAGGTCCAAAGCTGTGTTAAATTGTAAGAAGAAAACAAGTCAGAAATTAGGAAGTTAACAAATGTGAACCATAGTCACCCTAAGAATTCATTGCCTAACAAAAGTTTGATCGATTTGAATAAACTCGCTGACTTATTAGTGCATTAGAAACTTCTCAAACAGTTTGGGAAGCACTCAAAGATAATTATTCTCAAACATCTTCGACACCATATTGAGCCTTCAACCTCGGACTCAGTTTCTAGCAGGATATTAAAGATAAAGGTCAGTTTGATATTAGAGAGTGTTGTTAGTTACTGATTAGTTTAGAGTTACTTTTAATTCCTACGGCTTATCTTTGCAAAGGTATATATGTATTGTTATTGAACTAATGAATGAATTGAAGTCATAAGCAGAAACTTCTCCTTCCATATCTATTTTTGTCTATTTTCATTTTTCTTTATATCATTTTCCTTTTGGTATTTTTTTAATTTCTTTTATATGTAGTTAATCTTTAATATTAGTTAATTTGTTTTTTCTAGTGACCACCATAACAATTTTTTTCTTTAGAGGGTGAGAGACATATATATATGGACTCATAACAATTATTTTAAATTAAATCCTAATTTTACAGTAAATATTAGTCGGTTGTTAATAATTCTCTTGTATTTGAAAAATAATTAAAGTGTTATGCACTAAGATGATTTTTTTTTGGACAAACCTAAAATAATTACCTTGTATTTAAAGTTTTGAACTTTATAATTTACATTATATGCTTTGTAGAGGTAGTATTATGAAAATTGTCAAAGATGTTGCTAAATGACAATTTTAACTTTTTAATATTTGAAAATTTTACTCTTATTATAATATCATTTTTATACAGCATATGATAATTACATATCAACAAATTTTGTGGCAACAACAAAAGAAAATTACTATTCATTTTATTTTTTTTAAATTCTATAATTCCAAATTTATATTGAAAGCAATTCTAAATATCAAGATCACCATATAAAAGAAAATAATTCTACTATATTGTTTTTCTCAATTCTTTACATTCACTTTTTACCATATACTAATAAAATCACACTTTTCACTAATACTAATAGAAAAATAATAATAAACAATACTTAACCCTTTACAAAACTTATAAACAGTAGTACTTAACACTTTACAAAACTTACTTTTTCATCAATACCAATAAAAAAATAAAAATAAACAATTACAAAACTTACTATAAATGGAAATATAAACAACCCAAAAAGGGAAATGCAAAGAATTGAGAAAAACGGAGGTAGTAATATTTAATGAAATGCATTAATTTGATCATTAAAATAAGTTAAAAATACTATTTTGTCCCTATATTTTTTCAAAATTGAACTAGTTTGTCCTTGTATTTTACATAATAATCTGTTTTGTCCCAATATTTTAAAAAATTATATTATTTTGTCTATTCTTGCCGGAAATGGTGACCGAAATTAACAATTCATATATTATCTGAATCTTTTTTAGCAGTGATTACAAATATGATATTAATTTTGATTGAAACAATCCATATTTGTCCGAAAATCCAAAAACAATTCAGTTCATCTAATATTTTTTAGCTATTTTAAAAATTAGGTTTTATTTTCGTCAAAACTAAGATTATATTTGTAGCCAGCGTAAAGGAAAGATTCGGATGAATCGTGACTTGTTAATTTCTGTCACAATTTTCGGTGAGAAATGACAAAATATTATAATTTTTCTAAAATACAGAGATAAAACAGACTATTATATAAAATACATAGATAAATTAGTTCAATTTCGAAAAACATAAGGACAAAATAGTATATTTTTTCCTTAAAATAATGATAATAATAATAATAATAATAAATTATTAATTAATGTCTCCAATAATATTTTGAAAAGAATAATGAAAACTAAAGATAAAACTAAAAATTTTTAATGCTTTTGTTGTTGCCACATAAGCCATTGTGTTCACCATATTATGCCATGTCATCATCAAAGACTTAGATTTTATAAACTTATTTAGGATTGGCTAAACAACCATAATGATTGGGGGGGCCTCACTTGAAGCTCGGCAGATTTTGTAGAACATATATGCATATGTAACTTAAGCTAACATAAGATTCTAACATAAGATTTAGCTTGTAAGTAAATGTATTATGAATCTTGGAATGTTGGTTAATTTCTGTCACAATTCCAGTTCTAACATTACTTTGCGTCCCTTTTATTTTTTTTTTAATTTTTTAATTTTATATTCTATCTACTATGTTTTATTTATTATACTTCATATAATTTTTTTAAAGGAAATTCGTATATATTTATTTAAAGGTATAATATATCATTTTAATTTATTAGATTAATAAAAATGTGATTTTAATAAATGTCACTTTTTAAAAAATACACGTATTTATAGAAAATACACATATTTCTGTGAATTTTTATTTTTATAGTTTTAATAAATACATATATTAATTTATATATAAAAAATACACATATTTACTAGTAACTAAAAAATGACAATTACTTAATATTTAAAAAAATATGACATTTAATAAGCTTAAATTTTAAAAAATAATGATTACGTAATATTTCAAAATATATAACATTAAAAAAAATAAGTTTAAAAAAATGACATTTGTTATAATTTTTTTAATAAAATTTAGTTTTAAATAAATTTATTTATTTATTTTAGAAGGTACCAAATTTATTATAGGAAACTTTTGGAACTAGAATCAGGTCTAGATGGATAAGATCGTAGGTTGCTAAACAGCATTGATCATGGCGCCAACTTCAAAATTAAGTGAGCTTAGACCGTAAATTAAAAGCTCCATAAATTAACCACCAAATCAAGCATCTTATTTTGCTCAGTATGGATACTTAAATTTATTTTTTTAATTATATTTACATACTCCAAACCTGCAACTCCAATCATCGGGTCCTAATTTTACTATAAATTTTTCGTCAGATCAAACTATTTGATCTGGATCAAATCAAATTGTTCCACATCACTTGAATAATTTGTAAAGATCTTATTTCAATAATAACAGATAGAAAAAAAATAAAAAAAGCAAAAAAAAAAAAAGAGATGAATTAATCCACCTGAAACAGCAGCATCAAGAATCTGGTTCTTGGAGTCTCTCGGGTGGATGAGAAGCCTGGTTTTGAAGTGAGAATGGGTTGCATAAAACTCCGACAAGGACATGTTGATGCAGCTCAGCATAATCTTGCCATCTTTGTCGCCGGAATCAAGAACTACACCTACATCAACTTTCATTATTTCTTCTGCCCATACACTTTCTATCAACAAATTCCTCAAAGAAAAACCTAATAATATGTAAAAAACAACAATTTTCTTCATTTTTTTATAGTATATAATTTGTAGTAATTGAGTAATTAATCTAATTCGATTTGAGTTTTATAGGGTGGTCTATTAAGCTTTTGAACAGAAGTGCAAGTTATTTAAAGATTCTGAGAAGTCAGAAGGATAATTATAAGTCAAGTCAATGTAAGTCTATATTTAAAAAAAAATAAATAAATAAATTAGTGTGTATATATATATATTGATTTTATGACATTCTAAATTTTTTCATTAGCTTGTAAAAAATTAAGTATTTATAAATATAATAAGATTGGTGGTGGGGTTTGAACTTTTTGCCGTAATTCTCTCTCTAAAATTAGAAACCTCAAACAACCGCTACTATCATGCTTAGCACCCCCAGAAAGCTTGTATTGAGACAAAGCAAACCCCATTGCCGGAACAATCCACACGTGCCGGTCAAAGTTTTGACAGTGTTCTCCCCCTAAACCTAGATTTTTCAACTCTATTTTTTGAGATTTTCCGGCGATCGGATGTTGAAAATAAGAACATTTATGAATTCTCATGTCGAGTACTTCAATTTGATATATTCACTTGCCCCATTTGTTGCCGGAAATGAAAGTCAGGTTTTGGCTTTGAAAAAATTTCATATTTGATTCTTGTGAAAATATTCATTTTGGTCAAATTTAGTTTGATATTTTAACGGTTTTTTTTTATAAAAGGACATAAAATAGGGGGAAACAAATAATTATAAAAAGTAAATGACTAATTTGTCTAATATCATCAAAACTGAAGAATCAAATTATAATTAAAGCTGAAAAAATAAAAGAAAATGGACACGTACTATACACGGGCCCTTGCTGCAATATCGACTGACACTTGAGAAAAAATATTTGTACTGATTAATAACAATGAATGGCTTGTAAGCATTTACGTAGTTACAATACAACTTACAAATAGTCTGAAATATTTGACTTTAAAAAACAGTAATCCATTAATATCATTTAGAGAAAATAATCGCTCGGATTATTAACAATAAAAAATTGGTATGCATGTTTTATCTGTGGATATTTGGGAATGCCTTCTGTCATAGGACGGAGCAATAATCAAGTTTGTTCTTACCTTTGGGATAGGTTATGGTCCCCTCTTGGTCTAATTAATTTGAAGAAAATGACTTATCATAAATACAATGAAAAATATATATATAACAACTTTGTTGATATTCCAAATCTACACAACTTATAAAATACAGATACAAAATTAAAATAAAAACATGTACACAAAATGCTCAAAACAGGCACGAAAACTAGTTAACAATGGTAAAAGATATGATAAAGACAAGTATCAAATTAGGTACAAAAATTGTTTGTATAGTCTTTATTCGACTATTATATAGTTTTTATAAAACTATTGTACATTTTTTGTAGAAGGAAAAGATTCTGACTACCAATATTAAAATTCAAACCAAATACTATACAAATTATTATATAGTTTTTGCACTGACTGTTGTATAGGTTTTGTAAACCTATTTATTATACAGTTTTGGCAGAACTAGCTCTATTGCCATCATTGTCATGAAAGCCAAATTAACAGGTACTATAAAATATGCTCATAAAACGGCCAATTTGACTACAAATTTAATATGGCATAACTTTTTACAGTATATATGTATAAGTAGTGAGAACGAGACAAGAAAACATGGACACGAGGCAAGAAAATAAAATTTTACCATTTGTAACTCCATAGATTCCAGCAGCTGTTATAACAGGAATATTAGCAGCTACTACTCTTATCAGTGGAGGATTTTTCAAGTATCATCACAAATATCAACATGTCATTTGTTGGAATAAAAAGAAAAACAATCCTAAGATAATATGCTAACTACTGAACCAATCAAATATAATCCAACAAATATAATATACACTAATCATAATACCCAATTCAAAAGTTGAAATGCATAAAAATATTACCTTCCCTCACCTTGGTGTCCATGGCAGCTTCAAGTACACTACAATTTTCAGCCTTTTGAAATGGTCTTGCAGTATGAAACACAAGATCCAAAACAGAATAAACCAGATACAATTTTTTATCAAAACAGATTAAAAAAAGGTACAATTTTTGTATAAAAATAGGTACAAAACTGGAGCATAAGGTGCAATTTTTTGTAGAAAAATTGGTACAAAACTCTGCATTAATTTAAAATGTTGAAGCTCACAATTTATCCCTTATCAAATTGCAAATATTGGCCGAGTCCTGCACGTGAAGGTATAGCCTAATGACTCTCCGAAGCCAGAAATTATATAGTAAATTCATTGCATACACAAAGCCTATTAAAAAATATATAATTTCTGCTCACAGACTTTGAATAAAAAAAAAAAGGGGTTTAAATGTCCCACCCTATAATTGGAAAAATAAAATTCGATTAAGAACATAAGAGCATGAGTTATAGCCTCTAGGGACGGGCCATTATGAAATTTTTTATTTTTCAATTTAATCCATAACTTAGATGTGTATGATGAAATTATTAAAAAAAAAAAAATTCATTTTAGGTTGATTTTATTCCAAAGCTCAAAATAGGATAAAAATATATACATGTTATTTTTTAATTGAAGAATTTGCATGGTTCTAAGAATTTCTCTTTATGGAAAAGAAAATTACAAAATAAATTGACAATTGGACAACTTTGTTATTTCAAAAAGAAAAAAAAGGACAATGTATAAATCAAAGATTAGGTATAAATCAAAGAAAAAGCCTTTTGAGATTGATCTTCATTTTCTATTAATTACTTGACCAAATCAAAGATTAGGTATAAATACGCGATTTATCTAATTTTTCAACGAAAGTTTTTCGGAGTATGTGGAAAATGTAATTTTACATTATGAAAAGACATATTGAGTTGAATTGAATCCTTTCTAATTGTAAAAGTTCTTTCATATTTCTGAAAGTATAGATCGAGTCCAACGAATATATATTTTCCTTGAAATTGCATATAAATTAATCTTTTATGAAGAAAATATCCATTAAATAATAAAAAGAATTTAACGTATTATACTAAATGAAAAATAGGAAAAATTAAATTGAAGTGTTTGTGACAAAAAAAAAATTAAACCAAAAAGTTAAAATAATCTAAATAATTAAAATTGATTTGGCCATAGCAATAAGTAAAAATTGAGAAAAAAATATAGTATTATTGACAAAAATAGCCCAGTCAAGTTTTCAATTAATAAAAATAGCTTGAAAAATTTTCATTCACAAAAATAGCTTAGACAATATTTGCTTTGACAAAAATTGTCCATCTCAAAAAATAACTAAAATAACTATGTATAACAATAATTCTGCGTAAAAGCTATACAACAATTATAAAAAATGGTGCAACAAATGTAAAATAAATAAAAAAATTTCTGTACAAAAATTATACAACAATTCTGTAAAAATTGTGTATTAGAAAATCAATAAAAAACACAAAAAATCAATATAAAAATATGAAAAAAAAATTTAAGAAAAATCAAAAAAAGAAATCTAGTGCATAAAATGTTCAAAAGTTATACAAAAACTGTTCATCTTCAAATTATAATTGCAATTATAAAAATATATTGTTCTACGTACTAAATCAAATCGTTTCGCTTATTGGGCAAGCATCTCCAACTCCTATAAATACGTTGTCTCCCTTCAGTTTTAAGAGGCCAGAAGATCCAAGCTCCAAAACTTCAGAAGAAAATCAAGCCTCGAAGCTCTGGCGAATTGAAGACGCGACCTCTCCTCAAAGTTCAAAGGCTCGTTCAACAATCGTCAACAAAGTTCGTCAAGATAATTCAAGATCAACTCTATGACACTTGGATTATCATCAAAGGCGTTTCAACATAGATTCGAGATCAAGTCATCGCGACCCTTGCTTCGTGTTAAAGATACAAATCAAGCTCCAAAGCTTTGACGATTTGAAGACGCAAACTTTTCCAAAGTTCAAAGCCTTATCCGACGATTGTCATCAAAAGTTCTTCACGAAGATTCGAAATTAAGTCCTTGCGACCCTCGTTTTGTATTAGTGATATAAAGACTGAATTCAAGCTTAAAAGCTCTGTCAAATCAAACTTCCGAAGACCTTCACCAAATCCAAAGATCGAAGGCTCTTCAAAGTTCATGATTCAAAATTAAGTCAACGACCCTTGAATCATCTTCATCAAAGTTTGTGATTCGAGATCAAGTCTTTGAGACCTTCGCATCGCGTTCATCGCAAAGAGAAGAAGAGGATTTTCAATAGAGATTGTAACCACTATATTATTTTCTTTGTAATTTCTTTTTTTTTTCAGGAATACAAAATTTGTTCATACACATATATTTTTTGTTTGCATAAATAGAAATAATTATTTATCAAAACAAAATTCATATAAAATTATTCTTTTAATGTAGAATAAAAAAATAAAATGAATGCTATGTCATTCATACATTTTGCAAATGTCAATCTACTAGTTATTTTGAATTTAGGGTGAAAATGTGATACTAAGTTCAAATTTAAGTGAAAATATTATATTAGCCTCTAGGGACGAACCATTATAAAATTTTTTTATTTTTCAATTTAATCCATAACTTAGGCGTATATGATGAAATTATTACAAAAAACTCATTTTAGGTTGATTTTATTCCAAAACTTAAAATAGGATAAAAAATAAATACATGTTATTTTTTAATAGAAGAATTTGCATGGTTCTAAGAATTTCTCTTTATGGAAAAGAAAATTACAAAATAAATTGACAATTTGACAACATTGTTATTTAAAAAAAAAGGACAATGTATAAATCAAAGATTAGGTATAAATCAAAGAAAAAGCCTTTTGAGATTGATCTTCATTTTCTATTTACTTGACCAAATCAATGATTAGGTAAAAATGTAATTTTTCAATGGAAGTTTTTCGGCGTATGTGGAAAATGTAATTTTACATTATCAAGTGTTGCCTTCTGTAGCATAAAAGTTATGAAAAGACATTGAGTTGAATTGAATCCTTTCTAATTGTAAAACTTGTCTTTCATATTTCTGAAAGTATAGATTGAGTCCAACGAATAAATATTTTTCTCGAAATTGCATATAAATTAATCTTTTATGAAGAAAATATCCATAAAATAATAAAAAGAATTTAACGTATTATACTAAATGAAAAATACGAAAAATTAAATTGAAGTGTTTGTGACAAAAAAATTTAACCAAAAAGTTAAAATAATCTAAATAATTAAAATTGATTTGGGCATAGCAATAAGTAAAAATTGAGAAAAAAAAATATAGTATTATTGATAAAAATAGCCTAGTCAAGTTTTCAATTAATAAAAATAGCTTGAAAAATTTTCATTGACAAAAATAGCTCAGACAATATTTTTTTTGACAAAAATTGCCCATCTCCAAAAATAACTAAAATAACCATGTATAACAATAATTTTGTATAAAAGCTATACAACAGTTATAAAAAATGGTGCAACAAATGTAAAATAAATAAAAAAAATTTCTATATAAAAATTATACAACAATTCTGTAAAAATTGTGTTGTAGGAAATCAATAAAAAAACACAAAAAATCAATATAAAAATATGAAAAAAAAAATTTAAGCAAAATCAAATAAAAGAAATCTAGTGTATAAAATTTTCAACAGTTATACAAAAACTGTTCATCTTCAAATTATAATTGCAATTATAAAAATATATTGTTCTACGTACTAAATCAACCCTTCTTTTGTTGAAGATCCAAATCTACACACAACTTGCAAAACACAGATACGAAAATGAGTTCAAGACATGTATAAAAAAATGTTCAAAACAGGTACGAAAACTGGTTAACAATGGAACAAAAATATGAATAAGATAAGTGTCAAATGAGGTAAAAAATTGTATAGTCATTATGTAAATATTATATAGTTTTTATAAAATTATTATACAGATTTTGTATAAGGCAGGAAAAGATCCATACTAGTAATATTAAAATATAAACCAAATACTATACAACTTATTATATAGTTTTTGCACGACTATTGTATATATTTTGTAAACCCATTGTACAGTTTTGGCACAAACTAGCTCCATTGCCGTCACTGTCATTATAGCCAAATTAACATGTACTAGAAAATATGCTCATAAAATTCATAAAATGGCCAACTTGACTACAAAATTAATACCGCATAACTTTTTACAGTATGTATGTATAAGTAGAAAGAAGGAGACAAGAAAACGTAGACACGAGACAAGAATATTTGGCTAAAAAATTAATATGGCATAACTAGCTCTACTGAAAACATTGACAAGAGACAATAAGGTAGCCACGTGGTGTAGTGAAAAGATAAACAGCTTGGATGACAATCAACGCAAGTTCAAAGTCCCATGTCTACACAAGTCAAATGGGCTTTTTGAGTGTGTGTAATGCCTTTGTAAAAAAAAAAAAATAATATATATATATATATATATATATATATATATATATATATATATATTGACACAAGACAAGAAAATAACAATTTTGCCATTTGTAACTCCATAGATTGCAGCAGCTGTTATAGAAGGAATATTAGCAGCTACTATATCATTGGAGGATTTTTCAAGTATCATCACAAACATCAACCTGTGTCATTTGTTGGAATAAAAAGAAAAACAATCCTAAGATAATATGCTAACTACTGATCCAATCAAATATAATCCTACAAATATAATATACACTAATCATAATACCCAATTCAAAAGTTGGTCTCTATGGCAGCTTCAAGTACACTACAATTTTCTGCCTATTGAAATGGTCTTGAAGTATGAAACACAAGATCCAAAACAGAATAAAACAGATACAATTTTTTATCAAAACACGTAAAATTTTTATACAAAACAGATAAAAAATGGTACAATTTTTTGTACAAAAATAGGTGCAAAGCTGGAGTATACCCAAATTCCCTGACAAGGCTGTTAGCAGCAGCAATGACAGCTTTTCCACTGCCATATTTTGCCATGAAGTCTTCCTTGATACGGTCTAAGAAAGTGATGAAGGGAGAATATTGTCTATTTAGAAATTAAATTATATATTTTTATTACTTTAAGATTCTCTAAATTGTTTAAAAATTTTTTAATTATTATTACTATTTTCTATTTTCTTTTCTAATTAAGAGTTATTTAGGATTTTTATTTAGTGTGTTATTCTAAATAGGACTTAATGCTATGGTTTATAGTTATTATAAAAGTCGCGTATGTTAATGTACAAGGCAGTTTTGAGTTCTGGATATTTTATAAATTGAAAGTGTTCTCTCTTCTTGCCTATCTTCCGGTATTCATAGGTTGAATCAATGAGTTTTAGATATTTTAATTTCCGGGTATTCGTGCTCGAATCAACGGATCTTAGGAGGATTGCTTTCTAGTATTCGTGGGCGAATCAATGGATTACAACGGGTTACTTATTCGATTTGATTGCTTCTTAGGGTTCAGCTTTTTTTTATTGTTATCTTCGCTGCATCAGTTTTGTATCAGAGCCTATCACTTAATTCCTACCATTAAGTGACTGATTCTTGATTTTAGATCTGCAATTATGACATTGAAGGAAATTGAGACTAATGTGGATGTCAATTGGACAAAGCCGCTGGTGTTTGATGTTTATTCAGATGTGCTAGAGGAGACCGTTGATATTGCTGTTCTCGGTTCCTTACGTGAGGATATTTATGTTGATGAAGAAGCACAACCAGTGCATTTATTTGGGTGTGCTGTGCCAGTTGCAAAAAGAAGCATGGAGACCTCCATTTATTTTCGGGGCTTTTGTTGCTCGGCTATGTTCGAAATTCGGCCACATACGATTTCTTTACATGCCTCAGTCTTGTGCACCTTCGCTTGGAAAACATGCAGCCAGAGGCGTAGGAAGGGTTTACTCAATGTTCCTTTTTATTGTGGCAAACCTACACCTAAACTTGAGGACGAGTTTTTCTTAGATGGGGAGAATGATGAAGGGAGAATATTATCTATTTAGGAATTAAATTATATTTTCTTATTAATTTAGAATTCTCTTAATTGTTTAGGAATTTTTTAATTATTATTATTATTTTCTATTTTTTTTCTAATTAGGAGTTATTTAGGATTCTTATTTAGTGTGTTATCCTAAATAGGACTTAATGCTAGGGTTTATAGTTATTATAAAAAGCCGCGTACATTAATGGGCAAGGCAGTTTTGAGTTCTGGATATTTTATAAAATTGAGAGTGTTTTCTATTCTTACCTATATTCCGGTATTAATAGGTTGAATCAACGGATTTTAGATGTCTTAATTTTCGGGTATTCATGCGTCAAATCAATGGATCTTAGGAGGGTTGTTTTCCGGTATTCGTGGGCGAATCAACGGATTACAACGAGTTACTTATTCGATTTGATTGTTCTTTAGAGTTCAGATTTTTTTTATTGTTATCTCCGCTGCATTAGAAAGCCATTGGTATTTGTCTTCATGCTGATTCATCTGCAACTACGCAATATGCTGAAACATCGAACAATCAGTAAATAAATCGTAATAAGAACATAAGAGCATGTATTATAAACTGAGATATGTAGGGCTTTGAATAGTGCAATAGGAAAGAAAAAATATCAGACACGAGATATGGACAGCTATCACACCACATGCCGGGGATGAATGACAAACTTATACTACCTCAGTCTTTTTGTTTTCTTTACATTTTTTTAGGGTTGTGTAGATTCAAGTTTGGTGTTGATAGTTTGATAGGTTGGGGTAGTTAGATTAAAATATTATTTATATATTATTAAACTACAGTAATTACACTTTATAACTAACCTAAACATACTTTAATCTACCAAACCCAACCTATCAAACTATCGACACCAAACTTCAACCTAAGCATGTTGTTTGAAATGTAAAGAATTCAAAAAGATGGAGGTAGTATTTTATAATTTATCTAACACCACCTGTAATGCTCAAGGAAGGAATTTCAATCCTACATGTTACGCTTCATCGTATAAAGCGAATTTCATTCATGGATAACTATCACAACACAATATAGTGAGGGTAAATGCACCAACAGGGAACTCATATTTTATAATTTCATATACCCATTTTTGGCAGTTAGATAGATTATTATTATTATTATTAAAGTCATTATTTTTTTGTATTGTTCAAACATCACTAAATTACTATATATATCCCATAATATACAACAATACAATTCACCATTTGGAATGAAAAAAAATAAAAAAAAGTTAAATTTATATTTTTTCAATCCTGTTGTAATATACTAAATCAATAAAAAAATCTAGAAAATAATTAAATAGGAATATATGATAATACACTGAAAAAATATTAAAAATTTTATTAGTTCGGTGTATGAAACACTTCATATTTCGAGATATATTTTTGATAAGTGCTAAATTTGCATATATTTTTATAGATAATTATTATGTAATCTTGCTTATAATTAATTAATAATTCATATTTATAGCACTTATCATATAAATGTTGATTTTTGTAGGTTTTAATGGAATTATTGCATAAGGTAACAAAAATTGGGTTGAAGTAGCAAAGAGGGAAGTGTTGCCTTGAATAAATTAAGAATACAAGGGTGTCTTGGCCATGAAAGCAGAATCTAGGGACTGAAGTAGAGATTTACCCAAAACACAAAGCAAAGCTGTGTTTTGCTTAAGGGGCTGTGTTGGCTATGAAAAGAAAAATAACATATTCAGCAGGTGATGGGCATTCTTTTCTAGACAGCAGTAGAGAAATAGGCGTGCTTCCTTTCACCACTTTCAAAGGAAATAAAGAACATGTCAGACAAGAAAAGAAGGGATTCAGTAATGGCAGAGGAATGAGCTGAAATTAATTATTATCTTCAAGAAAGTGGAAGGCTGCAGCTGGTAAAAAAGAAAAAAAAGGAAAAGCATGCCCAGCAAAAGGAGGGATTCACGCCTAAAAACAGGGGCTGTAGTGGATAAAAGGAAAAAGAAAATCAGAGAAGACGAGACATCATTCACGCCCAGCAGGGGCTGGAAAACAGAGGGAGAGAGCTCAAGCTCTCTGCTGTAATTTTCATGGGTTCTTCATTTCAAGATTAGAAACAGAGGTTTGAGTTTTGATTTGTAGTTTTATTTTCCGTTCTTTTATTTTCTTTAGTTCTTGGTTGTTGGAAACCAATTGCAATTGAATAATTAGTGTGAGACTTTGTTATTAAACTGATTTCTTCTATTTAATGGTATTAAAGATTCTTCTGAATTGATTTCTATGATTGAGTTTGG
>CATIWJ010119977.1:0-10646 GCA_949640765.1 Croton laevigatus | reverse complement strand
ATTACCATTTGCCTATGGGTTTATTAAGTGTTTACTTCCTTTTTATCATATTTATACTTGGTTTATATTTTATTATTTAACTAGGGTAAATTTTAAATTTACCGTTTTATCGCATTTTACCCCGTATGGTAAAAATTTACCGATTTGCAAAATATATTAAATTTATACTTAAAACATTCAAATTATTTTCTAAACATTTAATTAAATAAATTTTTTTATAAAATAATTCATTACTTAAGATTTAATATAATTCATTTTTCATTTAATCTAATATTTTTGGTAAACTACAATTTGATCCTTTTTATTATTATTATTTTTGGGATGTTACAAGTCTCTTCTATTTCTGTTAATAGTCTCTCCTCTATATTCAAATAAAGAAATCTTTGGAGGAAAAAAAATGTAGTGATCTTCTTCACTCGCATACACATAATGATAATAATAAATGATTTTATTATATTATTTGTTTGTCTATTTTAAATATAAAGGAGATTTTTAACATATTTGTAATTGGCTAAAATTGAATTTGAAACGTTCATATTCTGCAATCTAAGATGACTAATAGGCCACATTGATTGGCGATTTGTTTATTAAATGAAAATGAAATACTAAATTTTGTGTTTTCATAGAATTGTGAGTTATATATGTAGGCAATAAAGTTGGTAATCACATGGATATTCATTCATTCATAATAAAAGTAAGGAAAAAAATAATATTATCATAGCTGTTTAATTAATTACTAATAACTAATAAGTTTGCGTCTAGATTTAGATTGTTTGTTTGTCTCATTCGAAAACGTCCATATCGATATATGAAAAAACTAAGGTTATTTTTACCGGAAAGATTAGAAACGTTTCTTAGGAAACAATCCATAGAAGCATGGATGATTGTGTCACTCTCATTAAAATTATCTCTATCTTGTAGCGTCAAATCTTGTAGCGTCATATGATAATACATAAAGATTTATGTAGAATTAGTGCTTCCTTCCGTATTAATTGTCTATCACAATTCACAATTTCTAATTTAACTATGAAAACTCAACCTGGATAGTGTTTAGTAATAGCAGTCAAGGTAGTAGTTGTACTTTGACTAGCGAAAACGCTAAACACTCTTTTTCCTTTTTAATGTTTAGTGACTTAGCTTTTAGAGGTTAGGGTAATAAAGCTAAACCCTCTACCGTTTAGTTGTTAGTGGTTTATAAAATGCTACCCAGACAACTAACAGCTACTCAAACAACTAAACACTACCAAAACAACTAATTTTACCTAACATACTCTAGATTTTTTTTTTTTGGGATTATACTAAAATGATTAGGCTTTTGTAGCTTTAAATCAAATTAGCCACCATATTGAAAAAAATTAGCCAAATGGCCTTTTTTTTGTTAGAAAATTTTCCTAGGTCATGAATAATATAAAATAAAAGGAATTGAAACTCAACGGTAGTGGAGTTATAAACCATGTCCTTGAAATTGATCAGAAGCTTAGAACGGGTTTCTTGAAATTGATCGAAAACCTCAACTCCTCCTGGCCGGAAACCTCTACATCACCATTGCCTTTCCTGATCGATCTTCACAACCACCATCTTGCATAGCCAATTGACCAAGCCAGACAAGGAGACAGATGAAAATGATGAACATTTGAAATCGACCAACGATGAAACAAAGAGAAAACCAATGGAAATCGACTTGAGATAGAGAACAATAGAAGATCGATGAAAATACTAAAACAAAGAATGAATGAAGAACGACGAATAACTTTTCGTGGTTTCTGGCGGCATTCAAAGATGTTTTTTGACTGATTGTAGTTCACTCATTAATTGGGAGATGATTCTATCGTGTTTTAGAGGTGGATTCTAATCTAAAACTAGCTGAAAATGTGAATGTAGCTGAAAATGTGAATGTGAAGAGTCTGGGATCTTGTCGGTTTTATCGCAAAAAATCACAATTGCCGAAATTTTGACTAGAATATCACAAAAAAATCAAGGTTGCTAGAAATAAGTTATAAATGTTTTGTAAACTTTTCATATACATTTTATAAATTTATTGAAAAAATGGTCGTTTTAGCTATTATTTTTTTATCATTGATTTTGGAAGTCATAAACGGCCCTTCTAGTTAATAATATTATGTTTTTTGGTCTATTTTGATTAGTGAATTTTTTTTCCTTTTCTAAAGAACCCACTTTTATTTTTTAGTAAACCACATATGTTTTTAATAATTTACTTGGCAAGACTTGATTCTGCTCGAAACGGATTGACTCACTAAAAAGTAAAAATTCTTCTCTTATGTATATACTTCTAGAAATGACAATGAAATGGATTTTTGCAGATACTCTTAATATCAAACTCACTAAATAATCAATAGGGTAGTGTCCTGATTGTTATGGAAATTGAAATTACTACCTGTTATAGTTGTGGAATGATTTTGGAATTGAGCATATATGCAAGTACTTGTTAAAATTGCTATCCATTTATTTCATATTTTAAAGCAATACTTGCTAAATCCAAAATATAACTATTAGAATGCGTCTATCTATACACATCACCTCAAACTTTTCGAGATTTCTCAATTTCACCTAGTTTCAACTATTTCCCAGACCCACTCCCAACTTAGTAGATTTCTCTCTAAATTCAAATTTTGTCTGAAATTAAAGATGTTCAAATAATTCAAGTACCATAAATGATATTTACCTCCACGTCAATTGCTTACAAAGTGAGCCACTTGCCACGTTGGATGAATCGTATATTTTGCCCTTGCTTACGTGGACTGTTGACTTTTCATCCTCACTTTTCTTTTTTCTTTTTATATTTTCTAACCTTCAAAGTAAAGAAAATTTCTCCTCTCCTGCAATATAAACAAGAACGATGTAACACCCCATCTCGACCTATAAATAAGCTGAGTTGGAATTTTGCCAGAGTTTCCCGAATGAATGAAGTTCCCAAGTATCACCAAAACAAGTTTTTGGTTTTGAAAAAAATTTTCTCAATCCAAACTCAATCATAAATACTCCTAAATAATTTTCCCTTATATCCTCAACAACGTCCTGCAAGGAAAATTTATACTTCTATACCTAGTATCACACATAAGCAACAAGTATAAGGAAGATTTACACTTCTATACCCAGTATCACACATAAGCAACAAGTACCAATATTATCTTAGTACTATCACAATATAATAAACATGTACATGCCATTTGCTAAAACCAGATTAGGAATCCTAACCAAAAATCTGTCATCAAACTGCAGACGATACTAGAACTGTCTTCTACTATCTATTACTTGCGAGTTAAACATGTAACTCACTGAGCAACTACTTGCCCAATGGATATTTTAACTGTTGCAAAATAAAATAAAATAGATAATAAAACATTTCTCATGAAAATTCTAAACACAGGCAGAAATTGAAAGTGTAATTAAATTTAGGGGGGTGTATTCAATATGACTTTTAATGATTTTTATAGACTTTTTTTAATGAATGGCTTTTAAACATTTTAATTTTTCAAAGACTTTTATAGACATTAATGGATTTTTAAAGACTTTTATGGACATTGATGGATTTTAAAAGACATTACTTTTATGGATTATAATTTTTTTAATAAAAACATATTTCAACATCAATTATTTCTCAAATAATAAAACTTTCTTCAATTCATTAATAAAGAAATTATGATACACGGTATCCATTACAAAATTATCAAACAATAATAATAATAATAAATTTATATTTCTTATTTAATAAAAATAATTAATTCTTAAAATAATATATAAAATTATATGAATTAAAATAGAAATTACACATTATATAATAAAATAATAATTTAAAAATATCTTTTCATTAGCAATATCTCTTAATCAGTGGCGTGAGTCAGTACTGGGTAGTAGTAGCACCGTTTGAGAGGAAAAAATGATGGAATTACTAACTCGATGGAGTAGAAGCAACTCTTGTGACTCGATTGTCGGTCGGAGATTGATTGTGTAAAAGTCTATAAAAGTCTATAAAAGTATTGTGTAAAAAGATAAGAGAATTTGTTCACTCTTCTATATGTATTTTTAGCTAAAAAGTCATTAAAAGTCATTGTCTGTAAAAGTCAATGACTTTTTGAATACCTACAAACTTTGAATGACTTTTTAAAAGTATTTAAAAGTCGTAATTGAATACTTACATACTTTGAATGATTTTTATAGTTTGTAAAAGTCATGATTGAATATCACCATACTTTCAAAGTCATTAAAAGTTTTGATTGAATACACCCCCCTTAATGTTTTCCAACTTTAATCCATAATACCACTCTACTGGTATTGGCAGGATATCTGAGGATAAGTCTGAATTTACAGTCATAGCTGCCTTGGATTTTCAATATGTAGTCTGAATTCACAGTCGAAGTTGTCCTAAGTAATGAATACCCGGTCTATATTTATAGTCGAAGCTGCCCTAAATATTAAATATATTCAATATGAAACTGTAGCATGCTACCCTAGATTATATCCAGTCTGAATCATAATCGTCATTGGCCGGCAATCATAAATATCAATCATCATCAATATTGCAATAATCATTTCATTTGATGTATCACACATTTATCCCATAAATTTCCAATCCAACCAAGTAGAGCATAATTATTTAGAACTTTTTTTCTTACTTTATCATCATTTTCAAATCATGTACAACGTTGTTCATATTCTTCTCTTTTCTCTTTCACTTGCAACCCTAGATTATATCCAGTCTGAATCATAATCGTCATTGGCCAGCAATCATAAATATCAATCATTATCAATATTGCAATAATCATTTCATTTGATGCATCACACCCTTATTCCAAAAATTTCCAATCCAACCAAGTAAGGCATAATTATTTAGAACTTTTTTTTTTTTACTTTATCATCATTTTCAAATCATGTACAACGTTGTTCATATTCTTCTCTTTTCTCTTTCACTTGCATTTCGACAAAGTTGAATGCTTTTCTTTCATAAATACTCTTTCTAATATATTTGGAAATAATTTACTAAATAAATAGTAAAAATGACTAAATAAATAGTAATTTACCAAATAAATAGTAAATTCTGATCTTTGTTCACTTTTAAACCTTTTAAATGGATGTATTACAACAAACTCAAGGGACTTCTAAGTGCCCTAAGTAAGTTATAAACATCCCTTTATATGTTAGGAAGACACTTATAAAATTTGATTTCAAAATTCAACTCATAAGTTGGTAAAAGTGGCAAGTAATTCAAAGTAGTCCATTAGTCATCACTTTAAAGGCCATTTGGCCACAATTCTTGGTTTTAAGGGACATGTATTTTTTCAAAAAATTGATTTTAAAACTCCTTTTATGATACAAATGAAGGTTTAGGAGTCCAACTTACAAAATCTATTCAAAAGTGTCGCTTAAAAATTCTTTAAAGTTTATGGACAACTTGGAAATTTTAAGACTTTTTATGTTCAATTCATTTCCTTTCAATTATAATAACTTCAAATCATTAGAAAACATATTTAAATACATATAATACAATTATAAATATTATTCATGAACAAAAATTAAAAGTTCAAGAAAGCTATAAATTGAAGAACGGTTAAAGTACTAAATCTTTCTTCTTCTCCTCCTCCTCATCCTTCTTCTTCTCCTTCTTTTTCTTCTTCTTCTTTATCATCATCATCATCTTCATTTTCTTTTTCTTTTTCTTCTTCTTCTTGCTTATCAACTTGATTTTCTAGATGTTCATCAACATCCATAATAAGAACATATACTTATAAATGATGAACATGTTTCTACTTCACATACTTTACTAATTTACTTATTTGCTCATGCTTAAATAATCAATTCCATGCAAAATTTATCATCTTCTTCACTTTATATATATTTTTTAAAACATAACTCTTTCATACAAGTCCAAATCTAGTAATTCTTAATGTTACATAAACTAGACATATAAATCTTTCATTCAGTTATAATTTTAGTCCAATACAAACTATTTATAATTTTTAATTACATTTTGAACTTACTTTTGCTGCCTACTAGTTACAACCTGCACACTTCTTACTAATTCACTCATATCTTCTTCTACACAAGTCCAAATGAGTTGATTCCAATTTCTAGAGTTTCCTAACACAAAGTGAAGTAATTTTATCTCTCATTATTTACCAAATTATGTCGTTAAGCAGTGCAAAATTTAAGCCAAAGTCACACCTTTGATTCTGGAACACAAGGTACAAGTCCCATTTATTTAAGTGTAACTTCTTACATATTTGGTATTTGTCTAAAATATTTTACAAGACCAAAATAGACATGTTAATCTACATATTTCATATTTTACACATTTTCAAATTCATTTTCTATCAATGTCTAAAATTTATTTGAAGACAGAACACCTCTGTTGCTTATTTTGTTTGCTACATATTACACACCTAGTACTATTTTGGTCATATCTTTTTCTCTACAAGTCTAATTGAGGTAATTCTAGCTCTCAGAGTTAGCTAACACATAAGGGAATAAATTGTTCTTTTTATGACCTTCTAATTCTGTCATTAAATATGGCAAATTTTAGGTTTAAGTTACTGATTTTGCATATTCTATTTTCTAATAGAATACACAAATCCTAACTCCTTTTGGTGATTTAATATTTTTAATATAATAAAATGGATATAACTAAGCTTTAATCACTATATCCTCTTATTTTTAGCTCATTTAAGGCCTGTTTGGTTTAGCTATTTTAGACAACTGATAGTTGTTGGCTGTTACGAATAACTGATAGCTGAAGAGACTAGGTGTTTGGTAAATTTATAGTAGTTATTTATGGTTAACATGTGAAATGACCGATAGGAATATTTAATAAATTGATATTAGTATATTAAATAAATTAAAATATATTAAATTGTGGAAATAAAAATTAAATGCTTCAATAAAAATCGAAATGAAAATTTAATTTATTTTCATATGGCCAAAGAATACAAAATTTGAAGCAATACTAATAAATTTTCACTTTAATTTTTTCTCTTTTTTGCCATTAAACTAATAGCAATTTGATCAGAGATAACATTCATATGAATTGCTCCTGACGATGCTTCCCCCGCTTTGGTATGATTTGTATTCTAAATGAATCAAGTAGCAAAAAATTATGATTATTATCGAATCGAACAAATGTTGTATCATTAATTCCCAAAAAAAATTTATCAGTTCACACATCTCCCTTTCCTATCAGTTCACATGAAGCTTAACACACAAATGCCTAGGAAAAATGTCTGGAGAAACACTGTGACCTTTATTGGCTTTATACTATATTATTAAGATACTTTATACTGGCAAAAAAATAATAATAATTTGAACCAAATGACGTCACTAAAACCATGTTGCTTAAGAACAACTGAATCAGAATCAAATTATATAAGCAATATATGAGATGATGGCATAAACAGCATATATAGCAAGACAATCTCACAAAATCATGGCAGAAATGGTTAATTTGATCATAAATAATCTATTGAGAGACTAGAGATGAAAGAAGAGTGCATTTGCAAGGAAAGCACAGAGCAGCTAATATAGAACCAAGAAGTTACAGCTTAAAGTTATAAAACAAGTAACAAAACGACCTTATATTTAAAACAGACAAGGGAAAGACAACATATGAAGGGGAAATTGAGTATTTCGCAGAAAAAAGAAGTACCTTGAGTGTTAATAGAAGCAGAAATGTCTCAACAGAGTAAAATCCTCTATCGATAAAATCTCTAAGAAATAAGTAATTAGCTTTTGGGCAATCCCCTCCACTTTGAAAAGCTATTTCATGGAAAATCAAAACAAAAATCACAACACAGTTGCATTTATCTAAGACCCTCAGATTCTTGAATCCAAGAATAGACATGCTTGTGCTTCAAGAAGCTCCTCAGTTTCACTCACAGTTGGTCCTTGGCACCAAATCCTTTAGCAAATTTCTTGAAATGGGTTTGCAAAATTTCAAATGGGTTTGTGTTTTCATTCAAAACCAAACGAAATAGAAAAAGAGAAAAAAAAATTGAAAATCGAATTGAACAAGAGGAACAGAATATCAAATGGTTTTTGTGTTTTCGTTCAAAACCAAATGAAATTAGAAAAAGAAAAAACATTGAAAATCGAGTTGAAGAAGAAGAACGCAATATAAAGAAATCAGCTGGAAATCAGCTAGGAATCGGCAGAAAATCTTGAATAATTAATTTTGTCTAATAATCATTCAAATAAAGAGCTGTTCGCGAAAAGCTCCTTTCCCCAGCCGAGAGAATCCGCTGCGAATTCTATTCCGTATCCGCTATCATCTGAGTATGACGTTCTTTACCAAACGCCTAAATAATAGCGATTCGACTCCAACAACTATCCACTATACTGAATCTCAGAACCAAACGACCCCTTTATCAATAGGAATGAAATGATATAAATTATAAGATGTGCATCTAATCCATATTTCTAACTTAAAACTTCAAAAATTCAACTTGAAAAAGGATGAAACTTACCTCTTATTCCTTCTTTCACCTTGGCCGAAACCCTTAGAGAACAAAATAGCTAGAGTTTGTTCTTCCATCCTCTCTTCTTATATAGCCATGCAAAAATATTTTATTTTCTATTTAATTAATTCAATTGAATTTTGAATGGTTTGATTTAATTCAACCCAAATTAATCCTAAGCTTAAGATTAACTAAAGTGTCCATACTTTTCCAGGTCACCAAGCACATGCCTCAAATTTTCCCGAATACCAAATAGCCCCCTCTTAGATGAAATGTTTACAAAAAGATTCTTTTAAGAATTTCCATCATAACTTCCTATAAGTGTGTTTTTAGAAAAAAACCGTAACACACAACGTGCTCTGATTAAACCCGAGAGCACACTTTTAAGGTAAAAAATGGTCACTATTAACAATCTCCAACACTTGATTTTAATCTTACATAATAGCCCTTGATTTTTGAAAAAATTTCATTTAGGTCCTCTTAAGGTTCTTGCTTGACTTTGCTGCTTTTCTTTCTTAATAAATCTTTGTTTACTATTCAAAATTTAATAATTCTTATACCAAATGAAACTAGAAATGTAAGGATACATATTGTGTTAAAATTTGAGGTCAATCTGAGGTTTACATAATTTTTGGCGATATTTTCCATCTGACCCTTCTGTACTGCTAGAGGCAGCCTGCAACTCTGTTTGTACAACTCAAAATTGAGTGATTTTAATTTCTAAATTTAGCTAAGACATAAAGAAAAAACTATTATATTCTATACTTTTAGAAAATAGGTTATCTAGTAGTCTGAAATCTAAGTTAAACTCTTAGATTCTGCTTGAATTTTTCCAGTGTGCAAGTTCTGTTTGATTAAACATAACTTTCTATGGTTGTGGAATTTGTCATAACTTTCTTGTGTGAAGAAGGGCCGCTCCAAGCGACCTCTCCACATGACCTGGGCTAGGACGCCTTTTGGTCCTACCATTGGCAAGTTATCTTCTACATAGGTGACATCTCCCGAAGTCTCTTGCGTGGTGTGGCCCCGTACCATTGCCCATACCTTCCATAGTAGATGCACTGTGCCCCGATCATACCTTATATTGTGAAAGTATTGTGTCCTATACCACTATAAATACCCTTTCAGCCATAACCAGACCAAGATAACTTTTCACAACTACCTAAAAAGCAAAATATTCCCTAAAAGTTTTTATTTTTTCAAGTTAAATCCTTTCTGGGGCATATGACGCACTTTGTAGGTATTTGAACTTCACACACTTGCTACAAGTGTAGCGAAATATTGAGTTGTGAATAAAATTGATAAAATAAATGTCTAATATGCCGCTGGCAAAAGATGAGATATCTTTAGAAAATTTTTGCAAATGATAGGGACATATGTATAGATTTGGCCATAAAATTTTATAGAAACGATGTGTATCCCCATACATGTACGTGTATCGTTAATAACGAGGAATTAGAGAATGAGACAAAAGAAATGGCATCACCATTAAATATTTGCTGCCTTGATGGGCATTGTGCACCATGGTGTCTACTTATTAAATGTTGCCAAACCTTATGATTGGTTGTTCGTTCATCTTTGGGTTTACGTGTAACCCTCCCTCGGGAAATCACCAAAAATTTACGTCCCACAGTACTATACTTCCTTTTCATTCATTTTCTCTAAATGGAACCCCATTTTTCGCATGTGTAAATTCATTTTCTCTACATGATATCCAGCTTCCTCTACACTATTATTCAATTTGCATACGAATCTTTCATTTATATGTTCTATTAAGTTTATTTACTCGTGTTAGGTATTCATTATTCTTTATTGCTATACCACATCCGTTTCAAAAATATAAATTTTTTTATTTTTTGTTGTTTTAAATTTTAAAAAATAATCAAGGATATAAAATATATTCATCTGGGGCCCTTCAAATATAAATTTTTGATCCTGCCTCTGATAGCATTCGATAGAAAGTTTTAAATCATTTACTACTTGGACGAGCCGTAATATTTAATAAAAATTTTAGTAAGTAATTTCCATAAGATAGAAAATTACTACTAGTAATATTTTATACTACATTATATTTTATTTTCAGGTTTTGATATATAAATAACAATATAAATTATTAAAAATTTCAATAATATCGAATCCGAATCCATCCATTTTAAAACTTAAGATTCTATTTACTGAATCAAA
>CATIWJ010119913.1:0-14778 GCA_949640765.1 Croton laevigatus | reverse complement strand
TTTGTATCAATTTTAAATCCCTCCTTAGACTTCCTTAATCACTGAAAGTTCATAGACAATGTACTCAACAATCACCAACATCAGTTTATGAACTAACAGTCAAGGTTTCGATTGAAGCATTGTGAATCGAAAGGAGGAAATGAAACTGATTTTGTTAATAAAAACATGCAGCTCAGTAGAATAAATTAAAGGGCCAAATTCCTAACATCAAAGCATTTCATGAAGCTCCATTTGAAGCAGTGAGAAATAACAAAGGCTTGTGCGGTAACAACACCGACTTAAAGATGTGTGCTTCCATAGCAATCAACCAAAATAGAGCAAAAAAGAACAAAAAGGTAGTCTATCTTATTGTTCTTTCAATTTTGTTCGGTTGTTTGTTTCTATCATTTGGCTTAGCATGATGTTTAGTCATTCTCCGTCGAGCAACTGTAATGAAAAAAGCTAAGCTCAAGGGTCAGGGAGATGCTTTTGCAATTTGGAGCCATGATCAAGATATACAATATGAGAACATTATTGAGGCTATAGAAGATTTTGACTCCAAGTATGGCATTGGTATAGGGGGGGTATGGAATTGTTTACAAAGCAGTGTTGCCAACAGGTCGTGTAGTTGCCGTGAAGAAAATTCATGACGAATCCCAAAATGGAGACAAGACAAATCTATTGGCATTTGAAAGTGAGATTACTACGCTAACAAATATTCGTCACCGAAACATTGTGAAGTTATATGGGTTTTGTTCACATTCAAGACTCTCATTTCTCATATATGAGTTCATAGAAAGAGGAAGTTTGAGGAAGGTATTAGATGACAGAGAACAAGTGATTGGGTTAACTTGGAGCAAGAGGCTACATATTGTCAAGGGAATAGCTAATGCATTATCTTATATGCATCATGATTGCTCCCCACCAATAATTCATCGAGACATTTCGAGTAACAATATTCTATTAGATTCAGAGTTTGAAGCTCATGTCTCAGATTTCGGTACAGCAAGACTTTTGACGCCTGACACATCCAATTAGACCTCTTTTGCAGGAACAATTGGTTACACAGCTCTAGGTAAGCACCGTCATATCTCATTATGTTTGTTACTATTTTGATTTACTTTCATTAAAACAACACTTAATTAATATTAATAGCTTAAAAATAATAGTAATTGACATTTTTTGCAGAGCTAGCTTACACAATGGTCGTGAATGAAAAATGCGATGTATATAGTTTCAGCGAAGTAACATTGGAAATCATTATGGGAATGCATCCGGGCAATCTCATTTCCTCCATTTCATCATCTTCAGCAACTAGCCAGCAAATGCTATTGAAAGATGTGATAGACCAACGTCTACCAACTCCTCAAACTAGCGAAGCTAAAGGTTTGATTTTCATTTCCAAACTTGCGTTTGCATGTCTGAGTGAGAATCCACAATTACGGCCGACTATGGGACAAGTTTCTTCAAAGCTAGTGGCTAAATGGCATCCTTTAGCAAAGTCATTCTCTGAGATTGAATTAGGAGAGCTTTTTCTTTAAGATAGCATTTAAAACTTTTATTATTCTAGACCTTTTTCTAATTTTATTTTTCGTACTTTCTGTTCTAAAAATGTTTTTGTTGATTTCTAAGAAAACAAATGTATGTTAATGAATATTTTATATATGTTTCAAAGATCATTGTAATTTTTTTAAAATTTCGTTGTGATTCATGGCATCCCTATTTCATTGCAATTCATTGACATTTTTTGTAGAGCTAGATTACACAATGACCGTGAATGAAAAATGCGATGTATATAGTTTTGGCGTATTATCATTGGAAATCACCATGGGAATACATCCGGGCAATCTTATTTCCTCCATTTCATCATCTTCAGCAACTAGCCAGCAAATACTATTCAAAGATGTGATAGACCAACGTCTACCAACTCCTCAAACTAGAGAAGCTGAAGGTTTGATCTTCATTTTCCAAACTTGCATTTGCATGTCTGAGTGAGAATCCGCAATCATGGCCGACTATGGGACAAGTTTCTTCAAAGCTAATGGCTAAATGGCATCCATTAGCAAAGCCATTCTCTGAGATTGAATTAGGAGAACTTTTTCTTTAAGATAGCATTTAAAACTTTTGTTATTATGTACCTTTTTCTAATTTTGTTTTCATATTTTCCGTTCTAAAAATGTTTTTGTCAATTTCAAAAAAAAAAAAAGTATGTTAATAAATATTTATATGTGTTGCAAATATTGTTATAATTTGCTTTACACTCTTTTTTTCTTAAATATCGTTGCATTGCATGGTATCTATATTTCATATATAGAAGGAAAGTAAAGTACATGTTTAGCTTTTGGATATGGTGTGCTTTCAAAATAAGGGATGAATTCACTACACATACAATCATGTTTGAATCGAACATGGTTGGGCTGATGAAATTTGCAAATTCAAGATAAATAAGTATGATTACATTATTTGCTAATTCTTATTTGTATATAATGGATTCCTACTTACTCCTGTTCAGATTCTGAAATAGCAATCAACAACCAAACCTCACGGGCAAAATGTATAACCATTTCCCACTGTTGTTAGAATCGTACGATTCGCGATTCGAATTGCTCGATTCGATTCAATTTATATCCAAAATGATACGACTCTATGCCATGGATCGAAATTCACAAAGAATCGGTATTGACTCGGGAGAATCAATGTTGACTCGGTGGAATCAGTGGAATCGCCGATTCCTTTGATTTCTGTAAATCAAATCTGAAAATCCAAAAACCCATGAAATTCTAACTTAATTAAGAAGGGAAACAATTTTCAAAAACTTAAAATTCCTAAAGAAGAAGAAATGTCACATTTTGAAAATCCAAATAGGAATAATTTGAGAAGAACAACATCACTTCTTCTTCTTACAAGAAGAGCAAAAGCAGAAGAGATGAGAGAGTTCAGGGGGGAAAAATCAGAGAAAGAAAAAATCATCAAGAAGAAAAGCCCACAAAGTTGCTTCTTCTATCAATCTTCGTTGTTGGCTTGCAGCTAACATCTCTACTTCTTTTTTTTTTCTTTCTTTTCTTCTTTGGCTCTGTTTTTCTTTTGATCATGCTTTGCAATTTATTCTTCAAAATTGATATGTTGGATCAGTCTTTATTGTTTTAAATATTTTCTTATTCTGTCTCTATTTTCCTTTTAATAATCGTCCTCTATGTTCAGTTGAAATGGTGGGACAATTTTTATTGTTTTAAATTATAAGGATATTGTATCATTGTTCTTTTTGCTTTCTTTTTACTGTTTTAAATTATAAATATCTTGGGTCACTATTTCTTTTTGTTTTATATATATTATTATTATGAATGTCACATGCATAATATATAGTATTTTAATATATATATTTTTTACTAGTATTTTTTTTATCTTTTTTTTTTTTGAAATAATATAGTGTTTCAATATTTGTAAAATTCGTTTTATTTTTTAGAGTATAAAATTTTAAATTGACTTTTCATAAATTTATGTTATATGATTTGATCATGTAGGGCCAAGGAACTTAAAGCATGATACAAAGGAGAAAGGGAAAATTACTGAAAACGAGGATATTGAAGATTTAGACATGTTTCATGATAGTGAATCAGATGAAGATGAAGGAGAACAACAAGATTTGGTTATGTTGGAAAATAAAAATAGTGATGAAGATGATTGTTGTTTTGAAAATGAAGATGATGACTTTATAAATTAGCTTTATTAGTAGCCTTTTAGATTTTAAAGTGAATATATATTATTTTTTATTAATATTAAAAATGTGAACCAAATCTTACGATTCGACTCGATTCTCAATTCTAAAAAAGACAAATTTGATTCTCGATTCGAATCTCGAATTGACAACTATGCCGTTTCCTGCATAGATATTTGAAGCTACCCTCCATAGCCAATTTAGTATTTTAGAAGTATTAATTAGCCTTTTAATTTGAATATATTTTATTTAATAAGAATATATCATAAGGATTCTCAATTCGAGTAGTAGTTTATTTAGGATTTCAATACGAAATTCTAATCTCAAGAATTTGAAAATTGTTGTTGACTTCTTTTGTGGAGTAGGCTGCTATATTCGAGTTTTGATTGAGAAAATTGCTACTTCTCTAAATACATCTTGCATTTTTTTTTAGTAATTTGGTGATATTATTGTGTTTAATTTTCAATTTTTTTATACGATGATAGTTTGAGATTTGAATTGGTAAAAGATAAATGGTTAAGATTGAAGTTGGGATTGATGGTTCAAGTTTGGGATAAGAATGGCTATCATATTGGTGGTGAACCAAAACCTACAAAAACTAATTGATTGGATGGTATTTAATTAAACTTATGAAAATATCATTTTTTTCAAATTGAGTATGAATCGTAAACCTATTATAAACTTTTAGATAGCTAATTGAATTTTAGTAATTTTTGACAAATTACAAATTTATCTATGTAGTTCCTCAAATCATACTCTTTTATACCTTTTTTTTTTTTTTTTTTAAATTATACTACCTCCGTTTCTATATTGGTGAGACTTTAGGGCTTTTTATTGTTTCAAAATAGTTGAAACTTTTGATATTTTGGTGTAATTAGGACGATTTTGCCATTTGTCTCGTAATAAAGTGAAGGGAAAAGAAATAAGTTTTTATTACACATAAAATTTGAAAATTTTAAAAAAATAATTATTTAATGGTAAAAGAGACATATACAGCCAAAAAGTTAGAGAGAGGAAGAGAGAAAACACTGGCATATGTAGGCTGTATCATAGGAGACAAGAAGAGAGAAAAGCGCATGGAAAAGGGAATAAATTATCCTGGGTGTCAATTGTGGTTAAAATGGGTGCATGTTGTGATAAATGCAGCCAATTTCTCCAATGTATTTGTTATAAAATGGAGCACGATGTATGATATGCACCCAAAATTATATTAAATGGGAAAAAATACATAAAAATAGAAAATTTTTGCTGTCATTTTTTTATTCTACTGAAAAGGTGGGAGATGAAAATTGGATTTCCCTCCAAATGTTTCTTGCAAAAAATTAGAAAAACCATGTCATTTATCACTCAACCATAAACCATCTACCCTAGTATTTGAATAATAACTCCTCCTTAAAAATAGCTAAGTAACCACCATAAACCTCCCACTCAGTAAGCCTAAACACCACTCTGAACTTAACTGAATAAATGGTGAGCAAAAGGAAATCTAGGGGAAAAAAATTCTAAAATCGGTAAGAATGGAGAGTGAGAGAGAAAAATTCCCCTCTTTGTATTTCATGTACTGCATCTTCTTTCCCATTCATTTTCTATGCTGCTGTAGTATCTTTAATAGATTTCATAGTGTTTATAGGATAAAAGAATTATGTGATTTCAAATACACCAAATTTTGAAATTTTACAAAATTTTTTTGTTTTCTAGTGGGAAACAAGGGGAAAATTTTTGGGCGCATTTCGCTTCCAAAAATTCGCCCTTTTATTTACAACAGCTCCGCCACATTTCAATTTGCACCCAAGTACAAAGAAGGCAAAATGATATAGGAATTCCGCCTCCAGCTTCCATCATTTCTTTATCTGACAGAGGCGCCCTTTTTTTATGGCGTCAGCGTCCTTTTGGTAGAAGTTGTTTGAAAAATAAGCATTCTCTCTCTTCTTTTTTAAGGACTTTTTGAGGAGAAAAAATTTAAGAAAATTTTGGGTGAAATAGTGAAAGTCTCACCAATTTAAAAACGGAGGTAGTATATATTATTTTATCCCTTATTTTAAACAATAATTGAAAAAATATGACGAGGGAATAATTTCTTTTCTTTTCTTTTCTTTTTTTTTTTGGGCAAAACATGGAATAAAATTAATTTGGTGGTATTTAATTAATTCATTGTAAACTTACAAGAATATTATTTATTGAAAATTAAGTATCATCAACGAATAGTAAACCTATCATAAACTCTTAGATAGCTAATTGAATTTTTGTAGTTTTTTAGAATAATAAAGGAAAATTTATAATTTTATTTTGTAGTTTGTCGAATTATATTATTTTATCGTCACTTTTAAAATATGTACTATCTTATCCCTTAGTTTTTATAATTGTACTGTTTTTGAAGAATAAACAAGTATCCGACTATGCAGACAATACTTATAGCATGGACACTCTTAGCAAACCAAACAAAGTTGAAGAAAAAGCGGTTTTCACCCAGCAACGATGCTTTGAAAAGCATACCAGGTTAACCCGTGATGAGCATAGCTTATAGAAGATGTAGTATCCAAAACGGAGAGAGACATTGGAAATGCGCTCCATTCCGCCAATCAACCCATCATACGAATTGATATTAGTGATATCAATGACATACCGACCGAGCACAAAATCTGTAGCGACTATGAATTGTAACATGTGTGCTTTCATCTTGAACAATTTAATAAAGTAACTGAGTTATGAATACTATACAAGCGATTTGCACATCTAAACATCATAATGGTCTCTAAATACCAAAAAAGAACGTGTAAAAAAAAGGTAGTAAAGTAGCGTGTTAATAATTGGAACTTAGGGATTTTAATAATTAATAAGTACTACCTCCAAGTTTTTCATTTGTTTACATTTCCTTTTTTGGGTAAGTTTTTCAATTCTTTACATTTCCATTTATAGTAAGTTTTGCTATTGTTTAGTATTATTTTTTCATTGGTATTGGTGAAAAAGTAAGTTTTGTAAAAGATTAGTAATTATTTATTAATATTTGTGTATTAATATTGGTGATTTTTTTGTATTTGTGTTTTTAGAGTTTAAAGAAATAAAAAACTTGAAGGTAGTAAATAATAAAAACTGGCGAATTAAAATACCTGAATATTATGAATTGGAGAGAGTAATGAATTGATGAGAGGATAACAAATTGAAGAGCTGAAATTTGTTAATTGAGGGGAGTTACGAATTAAAGATATGATGGCGAATTGAAGAGCTGAGTGAGTTACAAATTGAAGAGACAATGGTGAATTGAAGAGTTCAAAATTACTTATTGAAGGGAGTTTAGGAATTGAAGAAAGAGGAATCGAAACATTAGTGATACTAATACTAATATTAATACTAATGTTTCTCCATTTGTCACATCAGTACTCCAATTTCAATTTACTTCACTTTTGTAAGGTTATATCGTTTGTTTTTGGTAAGAAATCTTTGTATCACAGTTGCTTATTCACCATCATATAACCACGTTTTCAGAGTATCAAGGGCTAATTATCAACCAGATCAGACAGGATCCTTTGATCCTTCTATTTATGAAACCCACAGTATGGGTTTCTATATAGACATGTTCATTCAAAACTCCTTTTCTAAATACTCAAAAGAAAAGAAGAAAAGAAAGGTACAGTTTTTATGGTCAAACCATATATAAAAGATTAGGCAATCCATTTTGAGTGAATTTATAAACTCATCAAGTGGCATTCTAGGCCTTACATTTTGAGTGAATCTGTTATGTAGGTTGTTCAAGGTTAGGGATGGGCATGGGTGGGGTGAGCGGGCATACATTTTCCATCCCCATCCTATATATATAATTTATTACCCATCCCCATTCCCATTTCATTTACAGGGATAATTTTTTCCCCTTCCCTATCCCTGTGGAAATCTACATTTTCGTAAGTTTCTCCAATCCCCATTTCAAATTTTAAAAAATTATTAATATTAAATTTAATTAATTATTGGATCACAGAATATAAAAATAATTGTAAACTTCTAGTTGAGCTTGGCCATGGGGCTGAACTTAGTCCAAAGACTAAGCTACCTACATACCTTTCAAAGAAGAATCAAGTTCTTATGTAGTTCATCTGGTGGCTTAGAAACCAAATTGTAGACATAGTTGTGATCTGGCTTCCCAGTGATGTTTGAGGGCTATTTATAGTAGTCTCATACACTATGCATCTCCAGTGGGAAGTATGGTGGGAGGTATGGGCATGGTGCCATGCGGGGAGCTTAGGTGGTGCCACGTGGGTGGTAGGTGACCTAATGACAAGGAGTCCAAGCCAGGGCAATATTGTAAACTTTTGGGGTCCATCGGCCCAGTGGAGAGGTCGCAGGTACAACCTCTCCCTTGACTTGGTGAGAGTTCCAAATATGGGGGTAGAGGTAGAGGTAGAGGGCTACCTTTGGACATCACTTTTCTCATGACCTCATAGTAGGTAAACTAATATTTTAAATTTATATATTATAAACTAATATATAAAATTTAATTTTTTTAAATTATTCACTATATCAATTATTATAATATTATTGCATTTCATTTACTATTATAATATATTAAAATACTTCATTCGTTCGCGAAATATAGAAAAGATTGTCTCCTGCACGTAAATTAAAAAAACTCACATTTCTCAACTTTTATCCTAAAATACCCTTATTCTTCTAATTATTATATTACAATTTAAAATTATTCAATCTAAAAGTATGATTTGATAACACCCACTATCTCAATAAAATACTACAAAAAATACATCAACTATCTTAATAAAATATTCTTCACTTTTTCCACTTTCTCTTTCCTCCCCTCATTGCAATGGGTGTGCAAAAACCGAACCGACCCAACTCGACCCGAGATGATCGGGTATGGTTAGTCGGGTTATTAGGGTTGATTCGGGTTCGAGATTATATGAATTTCAGATTTCGGTTCGGGTTGGGTCATAGCGACGAAAACCCGACCAACCTGAAAAAAAAATTTTCGCCTTTTCGTGCAAAAAATTTCAGGTTGTTAAGGTTGGGTCTCGAAAATTAGTTAGGGTCGGTTTGGGTGGTTAAATTTTAAAAATTTGGGTTTCGGAAACAGTGGCCACAAATTTATAAATATGTAACCTATTTTACTAGAAAAAGTGTGAACAATTTTGTAATATGTAGTCAGTTTTTTAGAAAAAGTGGCTACAACTTTGTAAAAGTGTGGGCCAATTTATGGGTAGTAGTACACAACCAGATAAAAATTGTGAACACTTATTGAAAACCGTGGCCACTTTTTCATCATATATGGCTACTACTTTAAAATCTATCCATATTTTTGAAATGTGTGGGCTACTTTATGGACACTACATCATAGCTCTATAAAAGTTGTGGCCACTTTTACATGATCTGTAGCCACTACTTTTAAATGTATGAACTATTTTTAAATTTTTGCCTTTATTTTTAAATTTGGACTTTTAATTTGTTAATAGTTGTCATAAAGTGCCCACAGTTTTTAAGAAATTCAAAGTCAGACAACTGTCACATCACTGTCAACTCGGTGTTCCCCACTAACTCAAAAATCATCTCCGCTAACTCAAAAAGTATTCATTATTTAATTCAACACATCAAAAACCACCTATTATTTTATTCAACTTATCTATCTTGTCAAGGGCATATAAGTCTTTTTTCACTTCCCACCCACTAAAAACTTACCATTTTAAGGAGTTTTCCTATATTTTGTGAACGCCCAAAAAGGAAAATTTTCATATATTTCGCGAATAGAAGAAGTATTATATATTAGCGGGTCCATACGGAATCGGGGATGCGGATCTCCATAGGATCGGGGATGCGGATCCCCATGGGGCAGGGAGTATAAAATCCATCCCCACCCCATTTTCGTTAATAGGGGAAAATCATGCCTCTTCCCCGGCTCCATGGGGCAAAAATAATGGAAATTCACCTCCCTATTTGGGTCAGGTTCCAACGGGGGATGGAGAATCCTCGCCCCATGCCCATCCCTGTTCAAGGTGCAAGATTATCTGGGCCAACTAGTATAGGCGGTGCTAGATGAGTGACAATGGTGTCAACTGACCCCACTTAAATAAAAAATTCTTTCGACTTAAATAAAAAATTCTTTCTTATTTCTCTTAGTTTTTTTTTCCGAAAATCTTATTTCTCTTAGTAAACAATGTTAACCTCACTTCTTTGACCCAACTTTATATAATATTTTCTTGACCCATGTGAATTTGGGTCTGGGTCTGGCACCGTCACTGTCTACTAGAATTATAGGCATTGATACATAACAAGTTTGAAATTGGTGAGAATTTTCCAACTTATTTGCTATCATCTTTCTAATTGTAACATACAAGTGTTAAAATGTTTTATATGTGTACTTAGGAATACGATTTATTCCCCATTCCAAATTTTGGACTAAAACTCAGCAAGCATACTAGATCTATCACATTACTTTGTGAGAGAAGAAGAATATTAGGATATTGATGTGGCCGTAGAAACTGAGCTGGCGTTTTTGGACAAACTGGACCGCAGGGCCCATTTCGGCAAATAGGCCCATTCGGTGATTTTTGCGGCCAAAGCTGCTGCAAACTTTCCAATAGCGGATTTTGGCGATTTTTGTGAGCTTTTCCATCGGAAACGGGCCAACGATCGAAACACACGGCATTGCCCGTGATGTCCGTCGCTTTTTGGCCAAATTCCTTCGTTTAGGCCTTCAAAATTGCGTTTTTCAGTTTTTTACCGTTATGGAAATTTTGGATTTTTATGTTTTCCTTATTATTTCCGATTGGGGTTTTTTGCTTTCCTATTTATATGTAATATATGAACAATGGACGGCAGTTTTGATGATTTATGAACCTTAATTCTATTTTCCCCAAATTTGTCTATTTGGATGCATTTTCTCTAGTAATTGTGCGCAATTCAATAGGGATTAGAAGATTGCTAACGGTAGTCGTGCGCGATTCAACGTTCAGCAATATTTATCAGTTTCGTTATAGCTTCCGCTACGTCAGATATTTGATTCAAAGTGGAAACATTGCTCGCATTGCTAGATTTTGTACGTTGTTTTCTAATGAGCTTTTACTAATAAAGGTGACTTCTTGGTGACGAAGTGCTAAAATGTCTGTAAAGAGATACTTGTTGAGGTTCAATTGGGGCGTGGCGATCCATCCGCAACCCCAACATCTGATTTCAATCGTTACGTGATGTGTTTTTTTTATCCCTATTCAAATGGACATCATAACTTTTAATCCCTCGCACAACATTGTTGATCATAAACATCGTTGGTGTGATTGTTGGGGTCTCAGATGGAATCATCTAGTCCCTCCCACATATAATAAGATTGAGTACGTATTCGAAACTTTTTAATTATTTGAACACTCTTTTGTCAAGGGAAAAAAATAAGACACCAAATTCATGATTGTTCTTATTAATTAGATTAAACCAAAACTCACAATTTTTTTTTTTATTTCATTCAACTAAATAAGTTTAACAAATAAATGATATGTGAAAATATTTTTATTTTTAAAACCAAAAAAATGCGCCGTCTTTATTTTTGTCTTATCTTGTCTTTTCAAAATACACAATTTCTGTTATTTATCAGAAGAGATGTGATGTGAAGGATAAATTATAATTAAGTCACTTACATTTATTTTGATTTGCGATTTAGTCCGTATGATTTCTTAAATATATCTTTAAGTCCTTGTGGTTTAGTGTGATTTAATACTTACATATTGTATTCATGAGCCAAATAGTTGAAACTACTGGAAATTGAGCTTGATTGAAATAGAAAAGAGTTAAGGTGGAATTTGGATTTCAAGCTCGTGACCAAATTTGTTTAAACTATTTTGATGTAAGATTTCTATTTATTACAGTTTAATTAATACCTCCGTTTTTCTTATATTTTTACATTCACTATTTCACCAATACTAATACAAACTCACTTTTCACCAATACCAATACAGAAATAATAATAAACAATTATTAACCCTTTAAAAAATTTACTTTTTCACCAATACCAATAAAAAAATAATAATAAACAATTACAAAACTTACTATAAATGGAAATGTAAATAACTCAAAAAAATACCCAAAAACAGAAATGTAAACATCTCATGAAAACGGAGGTAGTATTAGTTATTGCTTAAATTGTTGAATCACAAGCAAGATGAGCAAGAAAATAACAAAAGATGAAATCAGTCAAAATAAGCGGCACGACACGGCGTTTAATGGAACGACACTGCAAGTGACGCGGAAAAAGAAATCTTTACTGATCCTCTGTGTCCGGATAATATTCACATCTTTCCAAATTCATAAACGCTGTAAATATTTACTGATTTCAGTTTCTTCGCCAAAACCTCAAATGTCCAAGCACAAAATCATAGCAAGAATCGAGAAAGAAGAAGGAGAAACTTAACATATATATGGAAAATGTTCAGATTACGATTCCCATGTAGCGGACATGGTGGTGGATACTGTTCTTCTTCGTCTTGTTCTTCTTCTTATTATTGCTACAAGGTTGTTATTGTAATAGCGAAAACCAAAAAGCCTCGCTCTACTTCTCCCAAGGTTCATCTTCTCTTTTCTTTTACCTTCTTCAGTTCTTTTTCAAATTTTTATCTGCTATGAGCTAAAATTTAGTCTCTTAAGATAATTTATACTTCCCAGTAATGCATAATCTGAACTGGGTAGTGATCAATTACCCATAACCAGATTAATCTTGATTGTGTTTCTTGATCTTTTCATTGATAATCAGCTTAATTATTTTTTAATGTTTGATGGGCACTTCTTAAATTTGTTTTCTAATGTTATGTATTTCAGCTTGCTTTAAATTTGGCTGTGTAACCTTGTTATATGCTTTAGCAACTCTTGGGTTGCAAAAATCTTGATCTTAGGTGCATTTCCCTTTAGAATTATGGAGAAAACAAATTAGCTCAGTTGCTAAGTCAAATCAAACATCTTAAGTGTCAGCTTATTTCGAGGTTGTTTGGCATTTGAAAGCATCTTGTAAGCATTTTTTTTAGCTTAAAAGTTTTTCATTTACCTATTTGTTGGGCTTTTTTTATATTTGTAAGCTGTTAAAAGCAAGCAAAAGTTATGCTGCTTGTGGTTTTGTAATGCTTATAAGCAGTTAAAAGAAAGCAAAACTCTGCTTTTTTATAAGTTCTTTCTATCAGATAAAAGCAGAAAAGCAGAAGAAACGACAATAACCCCTTCTTCTTCTTTATACAAAAGTTAAAATTGTGCAGAAAGTTTTGTTTTTCATAAAATTTTTTTTTTTTTATATAATTCTGTTTACACAATTTTAATTTTGATTTGGAATCACAATCATAAAAGAATTGTTTGAATATATTTAGTCTAATATAAACTCCATAGTTTGGTTGGATGTATCATTGTCTTTTCTCTCTCATTTTTTTTTTTCTTTTTGGGAATCAAGGTTGGATATTATTTAACCGCATATATTCATTTGTCTAAATTGGACTTGGATAACAATCATTTTGCTGATAGGATTCTGAATCACCTCCTCCAAGAATTACATCAAATCTCAAGCAGAATTTGCGGATTTTGAAGTTATGGAAGGTGGGTTTCGTGCTCTTCAATGTAAAACTTGTTTTCATTATTCCCCCATTGTATATCTAATCCATTGTAGATTCTCTAGGAATTCCAAAAGAGGAAATCTAGCACACCTAAGCCTGCTACAAGTTACAGAAGAAAGAAGGTGGAGAAGGAGGATATTCCAGAAGATGAAGAGCTCTACCGTGATCCTACTTTGTCACTCTACTAGTAATATCCTTCCCCCAGGTTCCTTGCCCATTATTAAGTTTGGTTATTTCAAACATTTCGTTCTAAGCCTATTGGAAAAGTATTAGTCTTTTGTTTAGTGACCATAATTTATAGTACAAACCAGATTATAGACAATGCTTCTCCTTTCTTGCTTGTTGATGGGTATAATGTATGTGGCTATTGGCCAAAGTTGAAGAAGCATTTTATGAATGGAAGACTGGACATTGGACGCCTTAAATTGATCGACGAGCTTGTTGCATTTAGTATGATTAGAGGTTTGCACTTGTTCTCCTTTTACTTAAAAGAGAAGGCATCCTTATACATATAGGCTAGTCTTATCCTGCTTTGGTAAGAGAAATAGGCATAGGCGCAATGGCCCCATGTTATTTTTGTGTGAACTTTATTAATTAGAAAGTTTCCCAACATGATCAAGTTAAACAATTTGTGATTGATGACCATCAGGGCCTTCATTTTAGCTGCTATCCTCTATAGTTCATTCTTGTCAAAGCTAGCCAGATTCAAGAATTTTTCCCATCATATGTTAGATGCCAAGACGGTCATGTCATTTTTCACTCCGAAATCAGTTGCCAAACAAATTAGTTGGTTTGATTAGCCTGTTATTATTATCTAGAATGAAGATGCTTTTCGGAGAAAACACTAAAATTTCAAAGTCAAACCATCTTTGCATTTCTCTTCCTTGGGTCATCTGAAATGATGAGGTACTACTTACTTGACTTAGAGACATGAGTTTGAGCATTTGCCATTATTTTCTTACAAGCAATGTGCCTTTCCACATGGCTGTATAAACATTGGGAATTCTTGGCAAGTTACATTCTAGAGCATTAGAACCCCATTGGGATAGCATTGGGATATTTAGTTGCATGCTAGATTGATTAGGAGGAAGTATGAGAATGATTATTGATACTAACAAACAATTTCGCTGTTTCATAAGTGAGAAGAAGCAATAACATTAGGCGAGCAATCAAAATATCTCATTTTGCAACTATTTACATTTTACTTTGTCATAAATTGCAAGCACATATATCCTTTAAGGCATGACATCATATATGGTTTCGGCAATATTTACAAGTCTGAAACTTTGCTTTGTTATATTTCATTAGAAAGTGGTGATTGGTTGTTCTTTGAGTATTTACTTGAATTTGTTTGTAAGTTCAGAATATTTATAAGTCTGAAACTCGGAAGTTTTACTTGTAACTTGTTTACACCATTATTCATATTTAATGGTTGCCCTCCCATAGTTTTGATCTCCTGAAATTTGATTGTATTTTCTTCTGCTGTCTTTTCTCAGACAATTTCAGTCAGAA
>CATIWJ010119833.1:0-10324 GCA_949640765.1 Croton laevigatus | reverse complement strand
AAGTCAACCTTTTTTTTAGGGATTTATAAGGTGCCTTCAATGGAAGAAATTTTAACTCATATGCTTATGATAGTATTACGTTTGATCCCACTAAATCCTATTTTTAAAGGTACAAATGAAATTCAACCCACTAAATTTAATTTTTAGTACTGTCATTGTGTGTTCTAATGAAAATGAGCGACAAAATGTGTTTGGATGAATCGAATTATAGACCTCTAATTCTCATCGCATTTAGAAGTGTTTTTGGTTTGAAATTCAAGCTTTATTTCATATATCTACCATTTCTTTTTAAATATATAGATATGTATAAATGAAAATTAGAGAAATGTATCCAATTTTTTTTATTATCATTTATACATGGACTCTTATTACATTAAAATTGGAAAAAAAAAAAAACTTAAATTAAAGTATAAACCTGCTAAAATGGAAACTGGTCTAAGTGGAGTTTAATGTGGTATCCAAGAATTCTTGCAAGCTTGATGCCCTAAACTTGCAAAAGTGGATGTTCCATTCACCAGCGGTGAAGTCTTGAACCTCTTCCAATGTTGAATAACAGCCGTCAGATCAGCAATTTTAGCACTTATCGTCCGGCAACAATTAGCATGAACAGTAATAACAGCCTTCAATGTTCTGCTATCTTGGCAAAACCCACTAAAATAAAGGGTATCCAAGAATCTTACATTAAGCCCTAGTTTATTAAAAATACCTTCACGCATCATTTTATCAAGAACATCTTGTTCTTTTAGTCCAGTAGAGCTGTTTTTTTGAGCGTACCATGATTCGAATAATGAAATGGTCTTATTGTTTGATCTTATCATGTAAAATCCTGTGTTTATAGGATTTGCTTGTGACCACTGATTTCCATTGAATCGATCTATGCTGATTTGAAGATCTATGGTCTCGTTGAAGTTTAATCTTGGAAATGGATTTCTTAACCACATTACATCTGTATCCTGTGTCAATAAATGAAATTTAATTAGAAATTTTGTATGGACTAGTCTAAATATATTGTCCTTTTTTGGGCTTGTGGGGTTAGTATAATAAATCAGAATTAAATTGAAAAGTTAGGAGGAAAAAGAGCTAGCTTTAGGAAGGAATTTATAAATTAGGCATAGTTTGGGGACATATGTAATTAAATGACGTGAAATTAAAAAAAAAAAATTCTACTAATTTATCATAACTAATCTATATTTAAAACATATACCACCTCCGTTTTCAAAAAATTGAAACTTCACACTATTCATTCTTCTTTTTTTACATATTTTTCTTCCAATTCTACCATAACACCTCATATCCACTTAATTTAAAAAGTGGACCCCACATATTTTCACCACTAACTCACATCAAATCAATATAAAAAGTGGACCCCACATACACTAAAATCAAAATATCTCCCACTAAAAGACAAGACCCAAAATTGTCCAAATACACACAAAAATACTAAAAGTCTCTATATTTTGAAACTACAATTCAGATACAAGTCTCAATCTTTTAAAAACGGATGTAGTATAAAAGTATCAATGAGAGGATAACATTAGTTTTGCTAAAATGGCTCTATAAAATCTATAGTATTGATGCTAAAGTTGTCTTTTTATAGTTATTTATAATAATTAATTAATTAAATTTAAATTATATTCTAATAAAAAATACTATTTTAATTAATTAAATTAAAATTTTATTATTTTCTAATAAAGAATATAATAAAATTGTTTATAATACATCATTTAAATTCAAATTCAAATCACATGCTAATAAGAAATATAATTTCAATTATTATTATTAATTAATTTAATTCAAATTATATTCTATAAAAATATTATTTAAGAAATAAATCAAAATATAAATAACTTAATAAACTAAAATATTTAACTCACACCGGTGAACGCCATCTAGAAATTTAGAAACAGTGAGTTTCCGACATGATTCATGCTCTTTTTTTTGTTGGTTTCCGTCGAGAAGCATGATGCCAACGATATAACATGCTATTTTGGTAAAGTTTTTGACGGAAATCATGGAGTTGCGTTGAAGCATTTGCAGAAGAAAATGAACAAGTTCAAAATAAAGGAACAACGACAAATGTGACGGTTAGTTAAGGCGGTGGCTGTTCAAGACTAGGATTTCTTTAGATGAACAAGACGAAGAAGGTGAAAATTAAAGTAAAATTACATCTTAGTCTTTAAAGTTTTGTTATTTTTTTATCAGTTGAGTCCTTTATTTATAATTTATTACATACTTAACAGCACTCAGTCAAAAATGTATTATTTTATATAACGTTTATTACTATCAATATATAATTAATTAAATTAATTACAACATTGATAATGAGAATATAAAATCAGTTAACGAGTGCAACACATGCTAAGAAAAACAAGTAAATAAAAAAAATCAACTAATTTATCATAATTAATAACTATTAAATGAAATTATTTTATGAAACTAGTAGGTTAATTTGATTTGAAGTTTTTTTTAGAATTAGGATGCATATATTATATATAGGCGCGTAGATAGCTCTGTGTAAGCAGAACATTTACACATAGTCTCCATTTTTTTAGCGCCTCTAAATTTTAAAAATAGAAAAAAAAAAATTTCTGTCAATTAGATAAAAAAAAAATCAGCTATTCCCAATAAAATTATTAATTTTTCTAATTATATTCATGACTTTATTTTCCAATATTAGAAATATAAGTAACTCATTTTTATAATTAGAAATCGGCCGTGATTATATACTATATATAGACTGATTGTACAGATTAGACGGCGTGCAAGTTCATTATGCATTTTTTTTATCAGAAAATTATGGATTTAGGGATAATTTATTGGGAGTTCGAATTAATAAAATTCAAATACCTAGATTTAGGAAAAAAAAAATTTTTCTATGTAAGTTGTCACAAATTCTTTTCCTAATAAAGAAGGGGCCATTACAATGAATAAATTAATTCACAAATTACTATATAAATAAAAGAGCACTGAAAAATTAAAAAAAAAACGTACCGTAAAAATAAAATTGTAGCCCCTTCTTAGCACGTCACCAAGAAACAGTGTTCTTCTCCACATCATCTTAATAAAATCCTCAGACATATACAATTGTTCGCCGTCAAAACTAACCCCGTCAGTTTCTAATTTAAAGCAATGAAGCCGGAGAAACTTACACCGTTCAAACGCCGTTTGATCAATAGTCACTAATAAAAGATGATTAACCAAATCTCTTGTATCTTCCCCAAGCCAGAAACTATTCAGGAACATATCAAGCATTGTCTTATCATCTCCTTCTACATATGCCTTATTAACCATAGCTATTATTACACTTTTATTCTCTGTTGAAGCCATTGCCAAAGCTGCTTCAAGCCCATCTTTATGGCTCTGAAACAAAAAAATTGAATATAACAATTCAAATTATAAAATCTAATCAAACAACGCGCAAACGTTAGAAAAGTATTTAAACTTACTTCATGTTTGAGTTGGCAGGTAGACTGATAAGGCTGGAAGGAAAGGAAAGGTTTGGAATCAGAAGAGGAGACGAATACTAAAACAATACCAATGAACAAAAGAGCTAAAATTGCAGCAATATATTTGTTGCTATAATGGGTAGAAGAATCGTTGGGAAAATCCATGTCCGGAGTAGAATTTTTCAGATTACAGAGGTGAATATTGATCCATTTGATGAGTAGTGTGTGTAGTAGTTTTATAGGAAGTAGGAGTTTAATAGTAATAGGAGACTTACTGATTTCTAATTTGTAGTAATTAATAAATTGTGTTTTTTAACAGGTCATACATTTTTCACCTTTCCATTACCTTGTTAAGAACTGAATCTGCGCATTGTTCGTGACCCCAACCTAATGTATAACGTTACTGCTTTTTCAAGTCAACGTGAGGTGGGGTGGGCATATTTTTAATTTCCTTAATTTTATAGGTGGAAAATTACGCTTTTGTCATTATATTTTGGCCAATATTATGATTTAGTCATACAATTTTTATAAAATTGCTGTTAGATCACTACTATTTAGCATCACCGAACAAAATGGTTATCGCATATCATTAACTCCTTAATTTTCTCGTTATCTGAGAGCAATTTTATAAAAATCGGTAATTAAATTGTAATATTGACTAAAATATGATGATAAATCGTAATTTTGATTAAAATATAGGGATAAAATTGTAATGATATTTCCATCTTTTCTCATTGAGAGTGAATTTTTTATTCATAGTGACCTAATTTTGTAAAAATTCGGTGATTAAATCATAATTTGCCCTGATGGCCTGAGAGCTAATCCATGTCCATTTAACGAAGATGGGCTAAGGAAGTTGGGTTTAATGGGCTTGGTCAGTAGGTCAAAGGTTGCTTGCTACTAGGCTAGCCACTATTCAGAACCTACCGTTGTAGCAACATTTCCAATATCAAAATGAATTCAGTTAATGTGTAAAATGAAACTGGTGACAATTGGGTTGCTGAATATTTATTTTATCATTCAAATAATTTTTTCCACCACATCTTTCGTTTGCTAATTTCTTTCATTTTTGTTATCTATAAATTATTGTTTACCCAATCATTAAATCATATTTAATGCAAATATTATGTAATAATATTTCTATAAATGGAAATTTTGCTAAACAATAATATGTATGTATGGACATGTGAATTTAATGATCAAACAGAAGGTAACATTGAAAATGTGTTTTAAAAGTTCTTTCTGTCTTTTTTGACATTGAAATTAAATTGGAACGCACTCACATATGCATTGAATATACTCTAATGACAAAAAAAAAAAAAATTAAACTTTAAAAGAAGAAGGATCCTTCTAATTACAATTGTGCAGTTTTAAAAAAAAAAAATTAAAGAATTTCAATTTTTTTGTTAAAAAAATTAATTTTAAAACATATGTCCTCCGTTTTATATTTTAAGTCGACTTTACTTTTGTACAAATTTAAGAAATACAATGATAATAGAGCACAATTTTATAAAATGAAAACATAATTTAAGTTTAAAAAATTGAAACATGGACACGAAGCAAATTTTCAAATAATTTGACAAAAAAATTTAGAATATTTAAAAAATAATACGAGTTACTCTTTTTTTTTTTAAGGATTTTTTGTCTTAAAACAAAATTTAAGTTGTCTACCTTCTAAGTTCAAAATCCATATAATTTTACTTATTTTATATCTAATATAATTTTTCTTTTTAAAATATATAATGTTTAAACCTATTACAAAATGCTATGCTAAATTGGAATGGTTAAATTCTAAAAATTGTAAAACATTAATTGAACCCAAATAGCCGATTTCATTTCTTTTGATAATAAGGTATTTATTCATAGATATCAGAAATAATATCTGGGAAATACAATGCAACGTTTATTATAAAAAGGAATATTTCGTAATCAAGGTAACGATCTGATGATGAGGTAACATTGTCAAAAATTAGAAGTTCACGTTCAAATCCTCTTGAAAATAATTATAAGGGGAAAAAAAAGAAAAAATATATATTTCGTACGCTCAACTTGGCGGCTTTTTTTCTCTGCAGTTGCTTTGTTGAACTTCAAAATGGAATAAAATAAAAGAGTTGCTCAACTTGTCATAGCTGAAAAGGCTGCTAATGTACACGTGTCGGGCGAACCTGACCTGAATGCCACCTCCACAGGCTACATATTTGCCACGTATGCAGGTTGCTGAGTTGGATAGGCCACATTGGCCAATCACCCTTGCCACGTTCGTCTCTTTCTTATTAGTTTATTTTTATTTTGAAAAAATGAGCTTCGGGGACATGCGATAAAGTTGCCAATTGGAACGATACAGAGAAAAGCAAACCCTCTTCCTGCAAACACGATGAACAAACAACAATCTTCTCCGTTTTCAAATCCACCGCCATCGCACAAGCCGGTCACCCACTGCCATTGCACAACGCCCTCCGATCTTCCACTCCCATCTGGCAAGTTTCCTTTTCACCCACCAGCTCCTCCACCATCGCACAACCACTTCCATTAACTTACCACCACTCTCCACCACAAAACCCGATCTATGCCAACCACAAATTCGATTCTGAATCGCTGTACCATTCAGACCGCCAATCGGTTTTGCTTGTTTCAATCTTTCACCTCTAGCTATTTTGCCATTCACTAGCCAACCAGAGCAGAAATCGCAAACCTATGTTCTCTTCTCAAATAGATACATAGTTAGAGAACAGAAAGAAGAATCTAACCACAACGCTTTCTCTTTTCAAATTCTCTGTTCTTTTATTCTTTACGTTTTCATATCTGGTTGTGGGTTTTGGTGCTAATCGTTAATACCAGTACTGCTCAAGTAAGGCCATAGTGTAAAGATCTACGTTGGTCTACTAAGTACACTTGGAGAGAAGTTTGAGAAATTTGGAAGGAACTTTTAGGATTTGGGAAACATGGGTTGGAGAGTAATAACAAAGAAAGAGAGGAAGAGAAGAGAAACACAAACGAAGAAGCATCAACAAGACTTGGTGCAAATCTCCAGAAGCTCAGCAGATCTATTCCTCTAATTTTATCGAAGTTCTCCGGCGATCTCGTTGAAAATAGAGTTGTAGCTGAAACCAGAGTAGGAGGGAGAGGCTAGGGGAGCCAGCGGTGGAGTTGCAAGTTTAGTCTTCTAATTTCTTGTTTCTATTGATCAATTTTCTTTCTTTCCTTTTTTTTTTTTTTTTTTTTTGTCAATTTTCTTGAATCTTATGCGAATCAGAAACCTCTGTTAAACTCTGCACTTGATTTGTAAGCAAAATCGCAGAGTCTTGATTCAGATTCCTTGTTTCGTTTGATCTTGTTGGCTCTCTTGAAGAATTTTTTGATTATATTCTTAAATCAAGAACAAGTTTTGTTCATGCTAATTGGTGGACAGTTTAGGAGAAAATGCGAAGGGGAGGTGGAGATTGATCGGTTTCTTTTTTTCAAAAAAAAAAAAACAAATAAAAATAAATTAATAAAAGAGGCAAAAGAGGTGTTAGCCAATGTGGCCTATCCAAGTAAGAAAATGTGACGACATGGCGGACAATGTGGCAAGTTCCGGCCTAGTCGCCTGGCACGTGTACTTTAGCAACCTTGTTGGCTACCGGAGACAAGTTGAGCAACTCTTTTGTTCCATTTGAAGCTCAGCAACTACAGGAAAAAAAGCAGCTCAAGTAGAGCAGCTTCTGGTGCAAATACCTTATTGAAAAAAAAAATTTGTAACAATCCCGGAGGAGGTTCCCGTAAAATATGATAGTCAATATCCAAGGTACTTGCATAGCGTGCCAACCAATCTGCAGTTCTATACGCATATTCTGCTCCTAAAAACACATGATAGCCGGTTTCAATTTTGACCATTAAATTAAAGATTATGATTATTCACGGTTTTTTTTCCAATTATCTATGCTATTTTTTCACTAGTTATTCTTTATGGCTCTTAATCCGCGGTTCTAGCAGTAAAACTGAAAAAGATTCTAAAGCATTTCAATTTTATTGAGTCAGTGGTTAGTGTACTGATGTGACCTGTTAGTTACGTTTTTAAATCTTTTCTGAGATTGAATTATAAAGTATTTTAATTTTCTAAGTTACATTTTCTTTTCCTTAAGTAAATAATGGAGTTCACAATTCTAAAACTTTGGACCTTACACATAAGTAGCATAATTTTTGTAAAATACATACCAAAAAAAAGAAGCTTGAAAGAATGTCCACAGATGGAATTTTAATGAAAGATTTTACAATAATACTTTTCTTTTTCATTTTTTTTTATTGGACTACTAGCTTTGTATTTTTCTGTGTCATTTCCTTTCATAAAATATGCATTTTTTTGAGATAGATTTCCTAACAACTCCACTTCCAGTTTAATAGTTTGAATCCTTAATCAACATCGGTCCTCTATACAATTATTATTAATTTTTTTCCCCAAAAGTCCTCTATACAATTATAGTTCTCAATTTTTCATAGCAATTAATCATTTGATGTTTATTTATGGCGAGTCGCTTTCCAAAAAAAAAAATTTATTTATGGCGAGCATGTTATTAAAATATCCCCATATTAATAAACACGAAAACATAACTTTCAAAAATAGAAAAAGAATACCAACAAGTAGGGGTGATCATTCGGCCAGATCGATCAAATTTTGACCGATTCTTGGCCGAATTAATATATTTCTGAATTTTTTTTTCTTTAATCGTTTTAGCCGAATTAAATTTTTAACCGAATAATATTTGATTAACCGAACTAACTGTTTAATCATTTTATATAACTCTTGGCCGAAATTCGGCCGAATTAAAAATTTAAAATTAAAATTTGTTGATCTGATTCAACAATTCATTTGTTCTATTATTTGTATGTCTAATCAACTGAATCTCAAACAAATCAGAAATAAAAAAATTAGAATTTAGACCTCAAACAACATTAATATACAAACAAAACGATACTACTACTATATTTTCTATATAGACAAACAAAAGGCAGCGTTTTGGAGTTCGGTTAATTCGGGTAGATTCGGCCAAAATACCATCTGGCCGAACTTAGCCGAATTAACCGAATTATTTTTATTTTTTGGCCGAACCATTTTTGCTGATTTGACTGAATTACCCGTTTTAACCGTTTTGTCCAAACCATTTGCTCACCTCTACCAACAATTGTTACTATGAGTAGTTCAGTATTCTTATAATCCAGCGAAAAAAATACTTATTGGAAGGAAACACTCTATTTTTTAATAGATTGATGCGGTACAAACATGATTAGACTAGTCATGTGGATTAGCAACACCTATAGTTTAATCCAAACAAACAAAAAGAATTAAAATTGAGAGATTTCGAAGAAGCCGTGGTTTTGAGAACTGCTATGGTTGATCATGAGCATCCGATATGTAGGTGCACTTGCTTCAACTTGATCCGTATATGAGGATAAAATCTCATGATGGATTATCAAAAAATATTTGCGGGACTTACAACTAGATCTTAATTTTTACATTAAAATTCATGTATATTTTCTTCAAATTTTAAATTTTTTTAATAAAATCCACGGATATTCGCAACGCTCCCCACACTTTACTCAATATGTTGCATGGACAAATTGCAGGACACGTATCCTATCCATTGAATGAGGGGACAAGTTTTGCAAAATCTATCTCGTGAGGTTGGCAAATGGTGGATCAACAGCATAAAATAAATTAATTTATTGAAGAGTATAAATTAGGTAATCAATTCAACAATGTTAAGATAAATGTATTTCATCTTAATTTATTTATTCTTATTGATTCAAAAATGATTGTATATATAATTTTAATAACTAAATGAAAAATTAACCCAAGGGTTCTTATCTACCCTTAAGCAACGTCTCATTCGTAATGTTATGTATGGAGCACTTTAAGTCTTGGGATTAGCCATTCTGCCCTATGAGACACTTGCAATTGACGAGTGGAGATTATCGAGTATTGAGCCCGATGCCCTATGGTTAAAAAAAAAAAATATTTAAGCCATTTCAATTAAATAAATAAACTACTAAACTGCCTTATTCATTTAGCATCTAGTTTTTAATATTATTACTTAATTATTTTGTTCAATAAGATAAAACTTAGAATTCAATCTAAACAAATAATCTCTTAACACGATAATCAAATTGAGGATTCAGAAAGTGGATTTTGAAAGTTATCTCGACTTTTCATGCAAGTTTAAAACATCCAGCAGTGATGGAGGCTATGGCACTATGTGAAACCTTATTACATGTGAAAGATCATGTTTTGGAGATAGCTTCATTTTTATTGACTGTCAAACAGATATTTATGTTTTAGAACAATGGATGTTTTTGATTTTGGGCTGATTGTTAAGGATTGTGCTTTGCTTCTTGAATCCCGACCAAATGTTACGGTTTGGTGGATTCAAATATTCGGTAATGGAGTTACTTGTGATCTAGCTAGAGCTTCTATATGTTACCTCCTCTTACTATAGTACTCTTTATTATAAAGAGCATATTTTGCACAATAAAGAGCATCTTAAGGAATCTTTAAATATAAAGAGTGAATAAATTTGTACAATTCCAATAGACTCTTGATATTTTCAATCTTCATTTTGCTTTATCCCATAAACATTTAATGTTTAATTTTTTTCTCTCTTTATGTTTGCATTGAGAAGATGAAAGAAAAAATTAGTTTTAATAAAGAAATAGATATCAATTAATATATAGTATAGAGAATTGAAATATTTTAGAGTAGAGAGTTAGAGCATCTCCAATAGGCTCTTTATTTAAGTAAAACTCTCTATTTTGGAGAGCCAATCCAAAAAAAAGGTCTCCAATAGACTCTCTATATTTATATTTTAGATTAGAGAGTTGATTTGACTCTCTACATGTAGAGAGCC
>CATIWJ010119811.1:0-14497 GCA_949640765.1 Croton laevigatus | reverse complement strand
CAAGATAAGTATGGAGATAGATGCGTATCGAAGCGCCACTGGTCTCTTTGGCCATACTATGGCAATTAGGCAGAGGAAGACCAAATCACCAGCGGAGTGGTGGTTTTCTTATGGATCTTCGACTCCGAATCTCCAACGTTTTGCTGTAAGGGTACTTAGCCTCACTTGTAATGCAAGTGGTTGTGAAAGAAATTAGGGTGTTTTTCAGCTTGTAAGTATTCTTTTCACCAATAATATTTTCATGTTTATAACCAAATTTTATTTGATTGGATGATATAATTTTTTTTTTTTATGTGCCCATAGCTTCATACCAAGAAGAGGAACCGATTGGCACAAAGTCGATTGAATGACATGGTTTTTGTCAAATATAATCGTGCTTTGAGACGCCGATACAATAGGAAAGACAATTGATCCTATTCTTCTGAATGAGATTGACGAAAGTAATGAGTGGCTACTTGGGAGAATAGAGAACGCAGGTGATGAAGAAGAATTGGTTTTTGGTGGTGATGATGATTTGACATGGAATGTGGTTAGTAGAGCTTCCGGGGCTAATGAGCCTAGTTATGTCACTAGAGCATCAAATTTGTTGAGGGATTATGTTGGATCTTCTTCTAGAGTTGATAAAGGGAAAGCTTCGGCTACTAGTTCTACTCCGGATGTTACTCGTAGATTTTTGGTGGATGATGACGAAATGGAGGAAGATATTGGCAAGGATGGAGATTATATGGGAGATGAGGATGAGTATGATGATGATGATGTTAATGATGATGATGATATGAACTCCGAGTACTAGTGTTCTTATGTTTGTTTTCCCTCTCTTTTTATTTTCAGTGTCTTTTAGCGGGTAATATAGTATGAACAAAAGCATCTTATCATTTATGCATTAATAATATTGTTATTTTATTAGTTTGAGTACAATATATGCTCTAGATTTGATTTGTACAGGTTTTGGGAAAAAGGTGCGCCTCGCATACGCAAAGCGCACGCCTGCGCCTTGCGCCTAGGCTCCAGGGGCCCTTTGCGCCTCGGTGCGCCTTGCGCTTTTTAAAACTAAGATCCCTGTCACTCACAATAGTAGTAGGCAAGCCGTGCAACTTGTAAACATTATCAAGGAATACTAATGCCACTATCTGAGCAATAAAGGGATGAGAGAGAGCTATGAAGTGAGCATATTTAGTAAGCCTATCTACCACCACTAGTATAACAGATTTTTTATGGGATTTAGGCAATCCTTTAATAAAATCCACAGTAATATCAGTAAAAATACTTGTTGGAGTTGGTAAGGGCTGTAATTTTTCGAGTAGCCCAACATTTTCATATTTAGCAAGTTGACATACTTGACACCCTCTTATGAAGTTTCTGACATCCTTGCCCATCCCCTTCCAGTATGCAACAAATTTCAGCCTTTTAGTAGTAGCCTCAACCTCTGAATGCCCTCTCAATACCGTCTCATGATAGAATTGCAGCAATTTTTGCTTCAAGGCCAATAACCAATCTGCTCTTCTTCCTTAGCTGACCATCTTGCCAAGTATATTGAGGATGAGATTTTGGATGTTTTACCAGTTCATTAATAAACCTCTGTAGGTCAGGTCAGATGTCCATAGTTCCATTATGGCAGTCATGAGCTGGTCGGGTATAATGTGGACTATAAGTGACTGCAGTGAGCATGAGGGAATTCTAGAAAGAGCATCTACCACAGTATTTTCAGCTCCCTTCTTATACTGAATTTCAAAATCATAAGGCTGCAATTTAATTAGCCAATGATGTTGTGTCGCAGTGAAAATTCTCTGCTCCAGTAAATACTTGAGACTTTTATGATCCATTTTGATAACGAAATGTCTGTGAGCTAAGTAGTGGTCCCAATGCTTGACAACAAAAAGAATAGCCAGTAATTCTTTTTCATATACTGACAGAATCTGGTTCTTCAGTGATAAAGCCTTGCTGATGAATGCTTGGGATGGCCTTCTTGCATTAATACAGCTCCTATGCCCACTCCAGAATCATCAGTCTCCACTATAAATAGCTTAGAAAAATCAGGCAGAGCTAGAACTGGTGCCTGCACTGTAGCCTTCTTCAGGTTCTGCATATGCCATTAAAAACCCTTGCAAAAGGACTCACACTTGAGTTCATTTCCATGTACAACTTCTACCCAAAGTCCTTCAATAGCTTGCAACTTACATCCAAGCTTCCTTGCCATATTTGACTGAGAAAATTGTGGCTGCCTCCTGTGTCCACTAGTGCTTGCAGCCTGTATTTACCCCGTACTCCCTTTAGAGTCATGGTTTGTCCACCCCCCCACTCTGCATAGCGCATGTAGGGACATATGAGTGTCTATGGTCTTAAGGAATGCCTCACAATCATGAAAATAGGGACTGCCATCTCCCTCTTCCTCCACTTCCTCTATTTCCTTCAACTGCAACACATAAACTTGCTGCTTAGGGCACTTATTCCCTGGTGAGTATTTGTCATCACACCAAAAACATAACCCCTTTGCTCTTTTTTCATCCATTTGTTTGCTAGTAAGGGTGGTTAGTTTCTTTGCAGGGGGAGTAGGTAATAAGCCTTGTTGGCTGGCTGGTATGCTTTTGGGCGTGGTTTTGTGGTTAAATTGGGTTGAGGTTTTGGAAGTGGTGTTTAGATGGGAAGCTGTAGATGAACTGTGTCTGTGGCTAAGTTGGTTGAAGTTTTGTTTAGGGCGGGTTCTGTTGAGAATAGCCCTTAATGCCATTTCCTGTAATCTGGCCAGAGCATAAGCTTCAATTAGAGACTCAGGTTTATGCATTCTTACAAACATCTGCAATTCATCTTGTAACCCTGATAAGAAAAAACTTAGGGCCTAAGCTTCTGATATATCAATTTTTGTAAATAACTCATCAAATTGATCAAGATAGTCCTGTAGGGACCCTTCCTGTTTCAGGTTCCTCAGGTCTGATAATGGATCATCATATACTTGTCCCCCGGACTACTTCCTTAGAGCCTGTTCATACCATTCCCAATTGGGAAATAACTCTTCACCCTTTGCCTTCACCATACTTCTATGCCACTGCTGAGCCTTACCCACCAAATTACCACCAACAACTTTCACTCTCCTTGCCAGCCCGATGTTAGCTATCTCAAAGAAGTACTCTGCCTTCATTAACCATCCATCAAGTCCTTCGCCATCAAACTTAGGAAATTCCATCATGGTATCGCCCGAAATAATTGATCCGTTCTCAGTCACTGATACAGTCCCAATATTACGGTCTGAGAAGTGGGTCAAACCTGGATTGCGATTGCCTTCCGAGGTTGACTGGGGATCGGGGTTTTGTGGAGCAGTCACTGAAATCCCAGCTAAGTTTTTACTGATCTGGACATTCAGATTAGTCAACATAGCTCTCAATTCAGCATCGTGAGCATCCTGCTTTACTTGCCAATGGCTCTCAGCTTCACTGAGGCTGGATTGGATCATACAGGCAAGCTCCTCCCTCAAGTCATCGTTAATTTTGGTGTTACGAGTCATAGTGAGGATCGGAGGTCTCTGATACCAATTGATATGTTCTTAGCTGCAATTGGGTTAGATCTGAAATAAAGAACAGAGAAGAAAAAGAAAAAAGGAGAGAATTCACAGAGAAAAACTGGGGAAGATTTCAGAGTTTTTGTATTACTTGAAAAATCAAATCACGCCTAATAGAATGTATTTTTGAGGATTTATAACCCCCATCCACGTGCCTCTCTTTCCATAACAGAAAATAACAAAAGAATAGTTAGGTAAGCAATATTCTGGTGTGGTGCTCCCTATCCTGTGATGCTGTAATTGTTTCTATTTTATTTTAATCATATCACAATGTTATCAGTTCAATACTCTATTGTTCATTGGTATTTGTAAAACCTAATCCTCCTACACTAAAACGCAATGTATCAACACCTTCCCCTCGAGAATATTGTTGTTCTCAAGAATGAAAAAAAAAGAAAAAGAAAAAACAAAACATACTATATTGATACAAACATAGTTCTATTCTTGAAATTTCTGCTCATTACTTGTAGCTTGAACCCAAAAAACTTCCCCTCGAGAATATTGTTGTTCTCAAGAATGAAAAAAAAAGAAAAAGAAAAAACAAAACATACTATATTGATACAAACATAGTTCTATTCTTGAAATTTCTGCTCATTACTTGTAGCTTGAACCCAAAAAACTTCATTGTAGCAATACTTTCCCATTGAATACAACTTTAAGCCTTGTCTTCACCAACTTCCAACATGAAAAACAATGGAAAGAACCATTTCTTGTGTTTCAACCACATCTCAAACTCAAATTTCTTTTGGTTGTGAAACATACCGCGTTGGTTGTTTCTTCTTCAATCTTCTCCAAATGTCACACTCAATGGATTTATGAATTTTAAATAGGTGGCACCTTTGTCAAAAGGAATGCCAATTATACCATCAATTTGCTCATTAACACCACCTTCAATATTGTCTTCCACCAATTTCTCAAGTTCAGCAACCATGTGAGCTTAGTTTTAAAAAGCGCACCTTAGGTGCAAGGCGAGCTGAGGCGCAAAATATAACGCTTTCATGTAGTTGAGCGAAGCGAATACAGAAAGCGCGTGCCTTAGAGCTTTTTTCCCAGTCCTGAGGCATGTGCCTTAGGTGGGCTTTGGGTGTGAGGTGCAAAACAACAATTTGTACGGTCTCAATGGAATTCATATAAGCTTTGTGGAATTTAGAAAGCAGAAAAATGGAAATTAAAAAAGAAGAAAAGACCTGAAAGCCCCAAGATCAGAAGATCAGAGTAGGAGAGAGAGCCAAAGTCATTAGTCTGAGAATCCTTAAGCATGAAAACAAGAGTTGATATACACAAAGCCATGGGTATAAGACGAAGAATAGTCTCCGCCGTGCGTATGGAGAAGCTGGTTGCCGCCTCTTTTTCATTGTCCACTACTACGCCTTTGATTGCCAATTTGTCCATTTGTGCTACTTGCTTTAACAATACAGGGGATGGCTTATTTATTTGTATTGTACAAGAAGATAAAGTTGTAATTAATGGAGTTTAGGTGGGGTGGATGCATTCAATTTTTGTCATAATTCATTAAGGCTTGTCACACATACTTCATGCTACCTCCATTTTTTTTTTTTAAATTTTCTTTGAGCCGCAAATTAATATGGGTGATGCTTGTATGCGGACCCTATTTCCTTTTTTTTCTTTTTTTAATTTTTTTTTAAAATAAAATTATAGGTTGTTTGTATTTAATTTTGAGATCAATTTTAAATGGTCGCAATTTGCAGATTTGACTATTAGTGTTCTACACGTCTACCATGCCATCAAACAAACTTCTTATGTTTGCTTTTCTTCTTCTCTTTTATTGTCAGTGTGTTTTAGCGGTAGTTTAGTATGAACTATGACTCCTTATCATTTATGTATTAATAATATTGTTATTTTGTTAGTTTGAGTACAATATATGCTCTAGATTTTATTTGTATAGGTTTTGGCAAAAAAAGTGCTCCTCGCCTACAATAGGCACGCACCTTTGCCTTGCACTTAGGCTCCAGGGACCCTTTGTGCCTCTGTGCGCCTCGCGCCTTCTAAAACTAAGCAGGCAAGTAGAATCAGAATTGGTAAAATTAGTGAACACGAAGTCTATAATCCAATTCTCATCATCAGATAGCTTAGATGATTCCAAGATTTGATCACTCTCTTTAAAAGGCTTCTGTTGCCGGTTACCCTCACTACTGTTTTCGTCGAGGGTGGCATGTTTTGAGCAAGACTGAAATTTCTCGATACAAATGGAATTAGGGTTCAATTGGAGTTGTTTCAACTTCAACAAAATTAGGGTTCAATTGCCTTGAATCAACTTCATAATAATGTGCTTTCAATTGATTTGATCACTTTCAAAAGATGTAGGGTCTGGAATCATAGAGCTAGAGTTTATGGAATCATTACCTTGAAACATTTCATAACCATTGTTGTATGATGTTGGGGTTTCTTACCCTGCAATTGAAACAATCGATCTTTCTTGAAGCCCCATTTTCCATAATTCAAAGAAGTAATGAGCTCTGAAACACTAGCCCTCTATTCCTTCTCCATCAAACTTAAGGAAGTCCATTCTAGTATTATTAGTCAATATACAGCCATCATCAGTTAGCCATTTCCTCTTCCTCTTGATTACAATGTCCAAAGTTCTGCAATGTGCAGGACTGAGAAACAGGCACAGCCATATGTTGTGTGCAGGACTCATCACTTTAAAAGAGAAGAAAATCAAATCACATGCAAACAAAGAGCTTGATTAATTAGTTTTAGCAAAGCATTTCACCTATTAATTAGTGTTAAAAAAAAAAAACTAAAGGTAAACTCGCTACCTTTCTATTTCGAGCCATAACCCTTCTTTTTGCCGTCTTTATTTTTCCTTTCGATCTCTCTTCTTTTCTTCTCAATCTCTTTTTTTTCTTTTTTCCCTCTTCACCTAAGAATCAGAGGCTTCTGAGTTCAATCTATGGAAGAAAAGGATGGGAAATGGTTACAAGCTGTGGCTTCTGAGTTCAATCTCTTTGAGACTTGCTATTTGACTCGGATACCAATCCCAGGTTTCATCTCAGGTGGTTTACACCTGTTGTTGAGATATAAAAAATTAATTTAATTGATTGTTATTCTTACCATTTGTTGTTAAAGTTTTTGATAGATGGATTAATTGCTAAAGTTTTCTAATATTATTAATTTTTATTGTTGCTTATATCTGTTGGCATTTGGGTGGAATTGCTGGGTCTGCACCTTCAAATTTTAGGTAACAAATCTTTGATTTTGCACGTCCTATTTTGACTTTACTTGAGTTGTATTGTTTTTTTTGTGTTGATTTTTAAATGGTTAGGGTTTTCCTTTCATAAGTTCTTGGGGTTAGAGCTCAACCCACATAATCACCAACACTGCTGAAGCGACTCCTCATTCCGTGTTCGAAGGTTGGATTAGCTCTGTAGTCACATTCCAACGTCCTTTCATCTTTTTCCTCAAAGTTCGAAGGCAGCTGCTCCATGCGACCTTTTTGTTTGCATTTAAGTAAGTTTCAGTCTTATGGTTATTAATTCTTAAACTAAAAAATTATTTCTCTTGGTTACCAAAATCTCTTGATCTATTTGGAGTTTTTGGATGGTGAAGTCCATCGTCTGTAACATTACATGAGTCTTGTTTGTTTTGATTGAACAAAAAGCTTGACGAATTGATGATTTTGTGGTACATTTTGGACATCGGAATCTCTGCATCTTTTATGGAGTCTTTGCTTAATGGATTGAACAAAAGGCTCAGATCCTAACTCAGATTTCTCTCTCTCTCTCTCTCTTTTTTTATGTTTTTTGAGTTTTAGAAATCTATTTATTTCAAGTCTTATTTTACTTTTGTTATTCTAAGTTTTTAACAGTTGGGGTTGTTCTGAGAAACTGTTATTCTAGTGTCTGAACATTATAATAAATTTACCGAATATGAGCTTTATTTTGTTACCGCTTGCGAGTTGTGAATTATAGTTTTTTGGAGTGGATTCGTGGAAGATGTTTTAGTCATTAGTGTTTAATATAATTGAGGGAAATTGTTCTTTTTTTCAGAAAGATATAAACTTGTTACATCCTCATTTTGCAATAGGGAATTGAAATGTTGGCAATATGATGTGGAACATATGGCAGTTGAGAATTAATTTCTTTTCCTAGTTTGATGAGGATTTTATATTTTATTTCTTTTTAGGATTTTTATTTAATTTTTAGGTTTTAGTTAGGATTCCTTTCTACTTTAGGATTCTTAATATGCCAGGATTTGATGGCTATAAATAGCCACATGTTTCTTTGTTTTAAACCATTCAAACTTTGTTATTTTTTATCCAATAATTGAGAATTTTCCTGTTTCTGCCATTGAAACTTGTTAAGAATTATTCATATATAATTCTTATTCAACGCTTATCTTGCTGCATCAATTGGTATCAAAGCTGGTTTGCCATGACTAACTGAACAAGGATTCTAGCGGCAACGCTCAAAATTAAGATCCCTAGGTCACAAGATTTTGGTAACAATAAGATAATGGATACAACAAGTAGATCAACGATTTGATCGATTGGAGAAGCGCTTGAACGATGTCTTTGATAAGATTGATGCTTTAACTCTTGGAGCAAACAGAAATAGGAAAGAAGGGGAGATTTCATGTTGGTGGAGAGGTAGCTCAACACCGACCAAATATACAACCTGTTTTTGATAATAAATGCAGGCAGTGTGTCAATGACAATAGTTCCGATAAAGATGTTTACTAAGAAGTAAGGAATGCTTAAAATACAAGGAGACAACGATTATGATGAAATGGTTGTCTGAATTCCGTTTAGAGGTAGATAATGGTACTTTAAATATTGAAGAATTCCTAGATTGAATTACAGAAGTTAAAAGATTCTTTGATTATATTGACATACCTGACGAGAAGAAAGTGCAATTTGTAGCACGTAGATTGAAAGGGTGTGCTTCAGCATGGTGGGACAAAATTCAATCTCGTAGATTTCGAGAAGGGAAACGGCTTCTGCAAAATTGGGATAGGATGAGGCGGCTTTTAAAGAGTGATTTTCTGCCACCTGATTATGACCAAATTTTGTTTCAGTATTACTAAAGACGTCATCAAGGTAACCAATTGTTCATGAATATACTGCTAAATTCATGAGACTAGCTGAATGTAACGATTTAAGGGAAACTGAAGGCCAACAGGTTGGCAAGTATTTGGATGGTTTGAAATCGACTCTTGAAGACAAAATTTGGGTTAAGTCATTAAAACAATAGTTAAAGCTCGAAATATTGCAATTAAAGTAGAATATATGATGCAAGAGAAGATGAAACCTGATTATGCTCGTAGAAACAACAGCGGAACTTACTCCAAACCTTATGTTGACACAAATAAAACATCCTAAGCTTCTAGTCCAACAATGACCAATATAAGGCAGATAAGGTTGCTAGAAAACAAAAGGTGACAGACACAAAGGAGGCCCGAAAGTCTGTAAATCCTTATGCAAAGCCATTCCATGACAAGTGCTACAATTACAACCAACTTGGGCATCATGACAAGTGCTATAATTGCAATCAACTTGGGCATCGCTTTAGTGACTGTCCTTAACAAAAAATAATTAATACTGTTGACAAGGAAGCCGAGTAAGATGATGAAATTTAGTATGGGCCTGATGGAGATGAAGTGGAGTATGATGGGGATTCAGACGAGCAAAATCTTGTGGTTAGAAAATTGATGTTTTCACCTAAACAAGATGATAACTCACAAAGATATCAGTTATTTCAAACCAGGTGCACTATTTCTAATCGACTCTTTGATGTGATTATTGATAATGGTTGCGATGAAAATGTTATCCGAAAGGATACCATAAAACAGTTGGGATTGACAATTGGAAAACATCCTAATCCTTATTCTATTGGCTGATTAAAGCTGTAGAGAAAATTTATATCACTGAAAGATGCAAAGTACCTTTCTCTATTGGCAAACATAAGGATGGGGTATATTTGATGTAGTGGATATGGATACATGTCACTTATTGTTTGGTAGAACATGGCAATACGATGTGGGAGCAAAACATAATGGCGGAAAAAAAACAAATACAAGTTAGAAAAGGATGGAGTGAAATGTAACTCACTACGTATGAAAGTTAAAACCAAAACTTCTAAAGTGGAGGGAAAGACTTTTTTTACAATTACAAAGTCCTATCATGAGTTTGAAAAGAGTATCAAACAAGGTAAAGAATGTCAAGCTTTAGTTGTTAAGTAGATTCTAACTAGGGGTGTCAAAAACTGACACGATCTGCTAACCCAACACGAACCCGACCTGCTATTAGCGGGTTAGGGTTGAGATTTTCGACCTGTTTAATTAAATGGGTCGACACGAACCCGACCTGATATTAAATGGGTTAGTGTCGGGTTGAAAATTTCAACCCGTGGGTCAACCTATATAACATGTTTACTGTTCATAATAATAATAATAATAATTATTATTATTATTATTATTATTATTATTTTATGTCTTGTATGTATATAAAATTTATTTTGTTAAAAAAATATATATATAATTAATGATGTTTGATTTTGAATTAGGCTTTAATATTGAAATCAGGTTATATGGGTTAAATGGGTTAGGGTCAACCTGAAATTAGCAGGTTAAATGGGTTTCAGATTAACCCGTTTAAACCTTTTATCTTAACAAATAACAAAAGCTTAAACAGATCAGGTCGACCTGTTTAACATGTTTATTAAACAGATCAGATCAGGGTTGGGGGGTTTTCAACCCAAACCTGCTTGACACGAGCACAAATCCGACACGACACGACCTATTTGACACCCCTAATTCTAACCATAGATGAAAAGCCAAGCAACATAGAATATCTAGAAGTGTTGAAACCATTGTTGGAAGAATTTGCAGGAATAATACTTGAAGACTTACCAGATGGATTACTGCCTATGAAAGACATCTAACACCATATTGATTTAATCCTTGGTCCTAGTTTGTCGAATTTACCGTATTATCGGATAAGTCCCAAGGAAAGTGAAATTTTATAAGATAAAGTGGAAGATTTGCTTAAGAAAGGACATATTAAGGAAAGTATGAGTCCATGTGCGATTTTAGCTCTCTTAACACCTAAAAAGGATGGAAGTTGGAGGATGTGTGTTGATAATCGTGAAATCAATAAGATCATTGTAGGATATAAATTTCTTATTCCTCATCTTCGAAGCGGCTACCATTAAATTTGCATTCGACCTGATGATAAGTGGAAGACTGCATTCAAAACTAAAGTTTATATGAATGGCTTGTGATACCATTTGGGCTAGCTGATGCTCCATATACCTTGATGAGATTAATTAATCAAGTACTCAAACCATTTCTTGGTAGGTTTGTTGTAGTGTACTTTGATGATATATTGATATATAGTCAATTTGGGAAGGAGCATAATTTGCACAAAGTTCCCACTGTACATCAACCTAAAGAAACGTAGCTTCATGACAAATCAGCTGCTTTCCCTGGGTTATGTAGTTGGGGAACATGGGATTCAAAGCCATTCGAGATTGGCTTACACCTAAAACTGCAATGGAAGTTTGCAGTTTCCTTGGGTTAGCCGCATTCTATCGAAGATTTATCAAAGATTTCAGCACTATAACAGCCCCAATCACTGAGTGATGCAAGGGAACTTTTAAGTGGATTGAAGAGGCTGCGGTGTTAATGAAGCCGATTTAATTCTTGTCAGATACTGTGTTTTCGCTGAGTTTCAGCGGCGAAACTAGCTGGTTTCGTTGCTAAGAAACTCGATTGCCGAAATAAACTAATTGTATACTGTTCATATACCTTCTGTAATGTTGTTGAATGAATTGTTTCTTCTTGTTGAATAATCTAGTGAAGAGCAATCCATTTTGGTTTTGTTTCTCTAATAATTTCATTTTAGATTTCTTTTACTTTTTTTTAAAAAAAAGCAAAACCTAAACCGAGCTTTCAAACTGAGCTCAAGCAGCTAAAAACTTTAACGAGCCGAGTTTGAGTAGGCCAGTGTTCGACTCAACTCGTTTCCAACCCTATCTGCACAATTTGAGTTTGCCTATGATGATACTATTCATAGTTCCATTGGAAGGTCACCATTCTGTGTAGTTTATACAAAGCCAACACAACATGCACTTGACTTGGTGAAATTGCCAAGGGTTCTCAGGTTAATGTTGTAGTTGGAAATTTAGCAATGCCAAAGTACAAACGAGCTACAGATCTTTATTGCAGAAAGCAGATGTTTGAGGTTGGTGATGATGTGATGGTATTTTTTCAAAATGAAAGGTTTCCTACCGGCAATCATAGCAAGCAACAACCAAAGAAGTATGATCCTTATCCTACTTCATCTAACATTTCCAAAACGTTTAACGTGGTGAACATTTATCCATTCCACCCCTCGGATAAGCGTACTAAGAACTTGAGGACGAGGGGAATGATGTGGAACATATGGCACCTGAGAATTAATTTCTTTTCATAGTTTGATGAGGCTTAATTTCTTTTTCTAATTGGTAAGGATTTTATATTTTATTTCTATTTAGGGGTTTTATTTAATTTTTAGGTTTCAGTTAGGATTCCTTCTTACTTTAGAATTCTTGATATGTTAGAATTTGATGGTTATAAATAGCCATATGTTTCTCTTTTTTTTTTTTTAATCAATTTTTTCCTTTGCGGTTCGGTTTTCTATTCCATTGTTTAAGCATGTTTGGCATTTTCGGTTCGATTTGGTACATCGAACCACAAATGACCACCCTATCCATTAGTTATTAAACTGCCACTATTTTGGCTAGCATTATTGAAAATTCAACTAGGGGCGGTCACTACTAATTTTACTTACCCATCAAAGCACAAATTGTCGTTACATTGTAAAGATGTAGCAGCCAGACATCCAGCTGATTCAAAAACTGCCTCTACGCTATATAGGCTAAAAAAAGACCACCGATGTAGCCCTGTTTCCTAATCAAGTTTTTTTTCTTTTTTATAGTCACTCTAATCTAGGAAGGAAGGGAGAGGGGCATGTGGATCAACCGAACAAACCTGAAGGGGTGGCACTTTCAACCATTACCAATTTTACATAGTTTGACTGTAATCTGCTGGGAGATATTTGGTGAGGGTGTTGCAGGAACGAGAGCCATGAGAATTCAATGAAAAGAGAACGATTGAATCGATCGAAAGAAGAAAACGAAATAGGCTTTGAAGAACTATTTCGACTGGGTATTAAAACCTCTAATGCCTATGATACCATGAAATCTTTTAGTAATTGATATTATGCAGAATTCGTACAGTAGAGTATATATAACTAGGCTATACAACTAGGGTGTAGAAACCTATACGATGTAAATAGGAAAGTACATCTATACAAACTAATCTTATCTTTATAGTTCATAAGGGTTCAAATTTTCAATATATTTGAAACGGTAATTCACTGCGTCTCGACATAAGGACACACTCGGATTGCCTTTTCTTTTTTTTTCTTTTTTTTAAATCTTGTGATTGATTGTGGGTTTACATATTGCAGTTATAAAAATTTTTTAATACATTGTCAACTTCTACAAATTGTAATCCACCAGCATAGAGCTTAGTAAAAACAATCAATCATAAAATTTGAAGGAAAAAAAAACTGAGGCTTGGAGATGGGTCTCAAATAAAGACATCTAACCATGCTCTATTTTTTTTTTTTTTTATAAAGATATACGCACACATTATATTTACGCACTCAAAGAAATAAAAATTTTTTATTGCATTTAATGAGGCTCGAACTCAGGTCTTCACACCTGCACACGTTGCTCTCTTCTACTAGACCACCACCACCTCACCGCCATCATATATAGTATGCGGGTGCAAATATGCACCGCAGGACTAAAGGATGGGAAGGCGAAATTACTAAATTGAAAATCCACTATAGCATTTGTTGACCAAAAGAAATTTTTAAATACATAATTTTGTTTTATACTTTGTTTTCACCTATCAAATATCTTGGAATCAAGATTTTAATTAATCTTAATATGTATTTTTTAAACATAATTTGTTTGAAAATTAATTAATTAAAATTATAAAATATTGCTAGTAATCATAAAAGTCTATGGGAAGACTTAGTTTAATTTGTTTCCTCTCTTTTGTATTTACAGGAATTCCAATTGACATTAATATTAGCTTCAATCAATAAAATTTAAATTTTTTTACGGAGATCAAATAAAATAACTCTCAATTTTTTAAAACTGACTTTATATTAAAAATGTTAAACGACTGTGAATTCAATGTTATAGAATATTTATGTATCTATTATAGCATATATAGTTGATTTGTGCCTGTTGTAGCGCAAGACAATAAAAATGATTTCAGATCCAAGTATAGACCTAAATACATGAAAATTTTAAAAAAATATATATATAGGGTGCATCGAGTGAAGGTGTACTCTTTTATCATTTTTGTTTGAAAAGATAAATCCAAGCAAACCAAGAAAAAGTCAAGAGTTCAATGGAAACGCAGCTCAAAACAAAGAAATATCTTTTACTTTGCCCGAGGCACGTAAATGCATATAGTTGCCTACAACTAAGATGTCTATAGTTTCTTTACTTTGTGTTACAGAAAACAGAATATCTTCTCAATCCTATACAAGGAGCACCTTTTCAAAAAGAGACTGGGCCCTTTATCTTTTAAAATAAAAAAGAAATTTTGGTTCTATGGCTTATGGTTGTCGGTAAGGTAAGGAATAAACTAGAGTGGGTCATATGACTAAAGCTGATCATGTAGCTTATTTTCAAACATCAATCCTCTTCCTTTGGATTTCTTTTGAGTTGATTATTATATTAGAGTTCTCCACCGAGAAACAGAACCAAAATGGCTCTTAGCAACAACGTGATCGGCGCGATAAACTTTGTGGCCATGCTTCTTTCAATTCCGGTAATCGGTGCAGGAATTTGGCTAGCAATGGAACCTGACAACGCATGCGTGAAGATTCTGCAGTGGCCTGTGATTATATTGGGGGTG
>CATIWJ010119798.1:0-14298 GCA_949640765.1 Croton laevigatus | reverse complement strand
GCATGTTTCCATAATTTAGGGAGCAAAAGTAGGAATTGGTTTCCATAATTCTAGGAGGCATTTAGGGAGTAAATGTAGGAATTAGTTTCTATAATTGTAACATGTATCTAGTATATATACCTAGGCATTTATCAATGAAAGATAAGAAATTCTCTTCTTATTTTCTCTAAGATTAACAAGTTGAAAGCCAAGATCCACCGGCATCCACAGAGAGCAAATCGGAAAGCAGAAATCAGGTGGTGGTGCTGGATAAAAGAAGAACCTGGACTAGAGTAGCCGAGCAACTGCATTCAAAGATGAAAACCTCCTTTCTTGTGACTGTGCCTGAAGAACAGATGGATGACTGACAGCGACGACCACCAGCGGATACCGAAGAAAGGCAACTCTAGGAGCAGTGGCGTCGGTAGTGAATCAAATGGAGCTGGTGGTAGGCGGCATGTTGGAGCAGGTGGAGGCCGGTGTGTTTTCTGTGAATGGGTTGCGATGGTAGTTTGGTGATGAAGCTCTTAGACCAGATGCAGTTTTTTCCTGAGGGAGTGATGGGGCTTTTCTCCAAAAAATGGTGGGTGGTAAGGAAACTTGACAGATGATAACTGAAGATCGGAGGGTGTTGTGCAAAAATTGCTGTGATTCTGGTCGTCCCCTGTTCTCCTTTGAAAGCAGAATTTTGTTTCTTTCTTTTTCCCCTCTTTCCCACGATCCAATTGAAAAAACTGAAGTAATGGTCTCTTTGGATAAAATCGTGCTCCTCCTTTTTTAATCCATGCTTAGTAGTGATATACCCCTCAAAACTGCTAGCTCCACTTTAGCCTTATCTTCCGTTCCTTTCTTTTCATACTAAAAACACCCATTTTCCTTAAATTAAAAAATAATCCTAAACAAATAAACAAAAACATTAAAAACATCTAATAAAATATAAAAAGTGATTAAAAATAAAGAAAATTGACAGACATTAAAAACTAAAATGGGAAATAAAATAGATAAAATTATAATAAAACAATTATGCCCTATATATTTTATTAAAAACTCAATTATCAATTTTGTACTTTAATTATTTATTTAACCTTATTCTCATCTCTATCCAAACACGATGATATATGTTACCTCTTCTTACCTCTCCATTAATTAACCTCTTTCCAAACATCATCAATTTTTTAATGTAACTTTTCTTACCATTACCTCACTTATCCTCTCTTACCTTTTCATTAATTACTCCTACCTCACCCCATCCAAACATAGTGTTAATGATTTGAATAGTGATGAACATATTTTGGAAGCCTTAACTGCTATATACTATTTTCAAATATTTTCTACGGGATTTGGATGCAACGGACTTGTATGGCATCAAAAATATATTCACTTTGTCATGTCCTTTCCGAATATTGAAGTAAGTCTGAATCTATGATTTGTGTTGTTAAATGATACAATTGTGATTGTGGATTAAATTTCTTGTCAAGAGCTTTTATATATTTTGTACTTGCTTAATGTTAAAACGTTTTCTCCTCAGGGATCCTCATCCAGAGAGCATTGAGTTAGATTCCTTGAGTGCTTCTCTAGCCTTGCAAGGTATGTAACTTCAGCGTTGGCCGTAGAAGTACAAGTATTTTGCTGCTGCCAGTTTTTTATGTTTCTCATCATTTGAAGCTTAGCATATTGTTCGAACCTTACTATACTGATATATGAAGCAGCAATTAATATCAAATGTAATTTTATGTAAAGAATGAAATTGGTCCTCTCTTTTTGGTTAGGGTGGCAGCTAGTGAAATTTGAGATTAGAACATTCCTTGTCCTGGATGATTCCATGTGTTATTGTGATACCTTTGAATGTTTGATATGCTGCCTAAAAGCACATGTTCTATTTAGGGCTGTAAACAAATGGAGTCTAGTGGAGCTAAATTGAGTACTGTTGAGCTCAAGGTCAGCTCAATAAAGATTTGGTTGACCTTGGTCTCAGCTTGAGGCTAGTTCCAAGTTTTTAAAATCAGCTGAAACACTCATTTAAGCTTGGCTCAATTAAAGAATCGACTGCATTGTTACATTCCATTTGTTGATCAACAAGATGTTCTTGTTAAAAATTCATTTCTTTTAAATTGTCAACTATTGCAAGAGTTACGAGATGAAATAAATATATGCTAATTGGGAAAAGATAACATTTCATATTCATGGTTCCTGCACAGCAGCCGTCTCAAGTCTGAGATTATTAATGAACTCTTACAAAAGCATGATAAGATTTAGCAGTAGTTTCTAGCTAATATGATAACTAAGATCCATAATAAATAGCAAGATCAAGAAAAGATCACAAAGAAGCATACACAAAATACAATGAGCTGCAAACACATTATATTGAAGTGTTTGAACCACAGAGTGATTAATGAATGATTGTTAATGGAATGGGACAAGGAGAGTTTTGAGAGTGTGCAGTGTTAGCTTCTGCATTTGGCAGGCCTTTAGCAGTTTTTTTTTTTTTTTTTTGAGAAAAGAAAATAAGATGAAGCAGTGGCTACGATGGAGCTGTGTTAGAGAGAATATAAGTAGGCTTATTTAAATAGCCTTTAGTACATAAGCCTAGGCATAGCTTGTGAAAGTGGCTTCAAAACAAGCACATGGGCCCATAAAACATATACTACCTCCGTACTAAAAAAAATGAGACTTTAGGGCTTTTTGTTGTTACAAAATAAGTGAGACTTGTGATATTTTGGGTAGAATTTGGACGATTTTGCCCTTTGTCTTGTAGTGGATGTAATTTATTTTTAGTTCGTGTGGGGTCCACTTTTATAATGAGTGGATGTGAGTTGATTACTTTTTGGGGTAGAATGGGAATAAAATTATAGGAAAAAAAGAGGGTGAATAGTAAAAGTCTCATTTTTTTTGGAACGGAGGTAGTATTTGCTTGCAAGCTAATAAGCTCTATGGTTTGGAATCAATAAGCTTGTTGAACTAACTCGATCGAGTTCTTACTGAGCCTCGCCTTGCCTTGCCATGATCAGCTAACGAGTAGTTTTTTCTTGTTTACATCTGTAAGTTCATTTTTTGTAGTTCCTGATTCAGCTTTTTTGGTTTTTCATTTTGTCTTTTCTTTTCTTTTATAGGTATTCTGTATCGGAAACTTTTTTCACATGTAATTTGTTTATTGGTTAAAATAATTGAAATCTGATGATGCATCTGAGGCTTCAGTTTACTTAGTGTGTTTTGAGAGTTTCTGATATGTGATTTCCTTTTTCTCTTCTTTGCATTGTGTTCCATTATTTTACAATTTTCTTTTATTAGAAAGCATCAGTTGCCTAACATGGCATGTCATACATCCTTGCTCTTTATTGAATCACTGAACAGACCTGAATCTAATTAATCCTTGAAAAAGGGAACCTGATTTGCTTTGTCAATGTGCCATCTTATAGTGGCTGAAAAATGATTGTGCCGTAATCTCATAAAGTGTGGAACTTGGAATATATTAGACTGTGCACACAGTAGAAACATTTCCTGAATCCTGCATCATAAATCCACTTGAGAGAATATCATGGCAGAAAAGAGATAGGGAGAAGCCTAGCTGAAACTGACTCATATCATGTGTGAAACATGCAGGAGTAGCAACTCCTGCCAAACAAAAAGGAGGTGAGCAAGCGGGGTCTCAAGCTAACCAAGAGGAAGCTCCTGAAGATACCGAGCCAACTACTTCAGCTATGGATGCATTAGAATCTGGGCTTCAAATGAGCGGAGAGAAGACTTTAAAAGATGCTATAAAGCCAAAGAAAAAGAGAAGAAAAAAGATTTCCTCCAGCAAGAATACAAGTTAGATGATATTCTGGCGTAAGAAATGGTTTCACTCTTCATCTTGTCATGCAAGTAAAATAAATCTTTCTAGGATTATAGTCCTTGTATATGTCATCAATTTTAAGCTCATTTATGTGACAAATGTTTTGTAGTAGAAAATATGGGGCCCATTCTAAACCTCTTTTCACTAGGAAAAGGGGGAAAACATAAATTGCTCCCATTTTTCCTTTTCAAAGTTGTGGAAAATGGTTGTAAATATTCACAGCCTTCGATCTCCTGGGTTGGATGCTTTCTTAATTCTTTTTCATAACATGTTATTTTCATAAAATTATCAGCATGGTTAACTTGTTTATTTTTTGTGGCAGATTCTTGTGGTCTGAGTTCCTTCAAATCGCATTTGTTAATTTGGAGGACAATGGTGATGGAAACTTTATCATTCTTGGTGGTGGTGACAGAGAGGGATGCATAGCTGCCAGAGAAACTGCAAGGTATGTCATGTTAGCCAAATGGATCATTATATTTGGCATTTTTTTGCTGCTAAGGTTTGATCTTCCTGGATATGTTAGTTTTATTTAGAGTTTAGTTAGATTGGGTAGTTTGCTAGGGATTTATCTTGACCATACTGGTAAATCAGTCATGGGATCAAGCTCAGTTTTGTGATCTGGTATCTTCAACGCTCTTTATGTGAGATCCTTCGTCTTTTATGAACTTGAAAAGCATTTAAAGCTTGTACAATAATAGATATAAAGAAGATATCTACTTTGGGGTAAATTGATCTTATAAAGGGTTGTTTCATGGACTACTTGACAAAGTATATACCAAATCAGATAAAAAATGTTATACCTAAACTCTGGCAGATGAGACCTGCTAAAAAGCAAATGATTTGCTGCATTATAACAAGTTCAAATCCATCTTTGGCCTTGGTTTGCCTATGTTAAACAATTCCATAGTTTTTCTGATTATTCAATTATGAGGATTGGATCCTCAAAAAAAGAAAAAAAAAAGAAACAAAATATTATGAGGATTGGAGGTGTCGCTGGTTTACGATGATTGGCAGCCATAAGGTTCATTTTGAGATAGCAGGGATCACAGTGCTACTATGCTACCCTTTAAATTGATATGCATATAACAAGGGGTAGCTTAACAAATCGAATCGATTAATTCAATATTTAATGGAATGGTTTTTTATTCTTGATTTTTAGTTATTGCATAATAACATACTCTGCTAGTCTAGGAAAATATAGCCTTGTAAAAAAAAATTCATATTATGTCAGTCGTACTATTAATTTTGATCTCCACCTCTTGAATTGAATCCAAGAGTTAACTCGTGATTACATGTGGTGTTTATCATAGGCCGGTTCAACCAAGCTGAACCATTTAATTGTCGGTTCAACCAAGGTGAACCATTTTACTGATGACTGAATAAATTTTACTGTGTAAACCAACTCTGACAAACCCAGGTGGTTTTAATTTGAATGGATTCAGTTGGCTTGCTGGACTGAATTCAACAACTGATTTCTTGTAGACTGCATTTTTTCAGGAACCCCCATATTTTCTGGTCATACCATTACTGTATATGGTTTTCACTGCTGTAAGACATAAATAATCTAGCCATTTGCTCTAGCTCTCCTCCGTTAATTTTTCTTTATTTGTGAAAAACGCTTCCATTAATTTGAGATTCCCTTTAGTACGCAACTTTGCTGATGCTAATGTAGTAAGTTTGATCTTCCTCTTGCTGTTTCAATATGGATATCGAAGTAATTGTGGAATTTTTGTTTTGGAAATCTGAAAGAAAAAATTTCAGTCCAGAGAAGATTATACATAAAGATCATCACTTTGGATTTATTAGTTTTAGGGCATTTCGCACGTGGGATTTATTTTTCTTGAATTTGTTGTAACTGTTTGTTATATATGTGAATGCTTTGTGCTTTGTTGTTAATAATCAGTCATTATATAGGAGCCCATAACAAAGTCTGTAAATAAACTAACCTTTTTTGGGAGCTATCAAGTTTATCTGAAACCTTAGATAAATTTATGAGTTGATCTTGTGCTTAAATTTCAAGGTTGTGAGAGACTTTGATTTTAGTTGTCTTCCTAAAATTAGCGTTAAAAGAAGATGATCTGAGATTTCTTATTTGTTACAATTTTATAATGATAAATTGCCTAATTTACAATTTGTAGTTAACTATTTACCCTTCTGTTTTATTTTTGTATTGAAAACATAAACAAGTTGTATACTCGTTGCTTGAGTTTCAGCTCAATAAAACCTCGTTTGAAATCGAATTGGAAACTAAATGAAGGATGATAGAATTTACTTGCGGTATATTGATTTTATATTGGAATTAAAATTTTATTTATAATCAAGCAAATTACTATGAATTCAAGTGTAACACGTAATGGGAACCATATATTTTTTTTAACAGAATAAAACCTAAGCAAAATTTTACAGAATGGAGAAAGATACTATCTCCAAAATGTAGAAATAATCGAGAATGAGTGATGTCAGTAAGCAAGGACATGGCACTTTTCTTAACAAAAGCTAATCTTAGAGTTGCAATTTCCACGCCAAGCAAACATCACCACAATCAAAATTGCTTATAATTTGCTTACAAATTCTTTAAATAAAAGTTCTGTAATTCTTTTTCCTCAATATTAATATTAATTGTATTTTGTAATTTTTAATAATTTCTCAAATTCTTTATAAAGATGATGAAATCAACCTGCTAAATACTTTATTATACTTAAAGTGCATTAAATAATTTTTTTTAAGGACCGTAAAAAGTGAAGTGAGTCACTTGTTATAACACTTTAATTAGTCATGAATATTTTTAATTTATGAAACTTTTTATTCTATGTTATTTGAATATGATCCAATCACATTTAACAGAATTAGTCTTAGAGACTTGCAAAATATTAACATTTACTTGCTATGTAAAAAATGTCTGGAAACTATATTCAAGATCGGTAACAATAATCACATGCTACATATCTCCACAAAAACTTGTTTCTTCCCTTCTTTCCAGTCTAGTAATCTACAAACATGTCCATTTCAATGGTTAGAGAGAGTTGGTGTTCCAGTCCCTGACCATTAAAATCTCACCACATAGCTTCCTGGGTACTTGTTGTAATTCCTTACCTTCTTGCCATGCTTGCCCGATCGAAACCCCAGGTCCAATATGACGAACATATATAATAACCTGATCGCTGAAAGGATACGGATGCTTTGCTGCGGAAAATTAACCAGACTACAGCATTTAGACATTTATTAAGGAATGTTTAAGCATGCTCCAATTGCTGAAGTGAAAACAAGAGAAAAATATTATTTTAACTTTCTTGAAGAACACTAGATCTTTTACAAGAAACTACAAATCTCAGTTCATAAATTTCACCTGGTTCTGGGAAACCTTGAGGGTAGTCGTGGAGGTTCAAGTGCCCGTCTCCCAATTCATAAGCCAAATCACATGGCTGCTCTGTGGCCATAACTTCCCTATGTTGTCTGACCATAAAATATAAGGGACTGGTAGTCTTTGTAAACTGAGCCACAATAGACCCACCTGTTGAAGCATTATCTTTAATAGCAGATAAAAATAGCTTATGCAGTCCAAAACTAGAAATGCCTTTGTACATATTAAACTAACAAATATAAAATCCAATAACAGAGAGTGACAGAGTGAAAGTGAGAATAAAAGGCAACCAACTGCATGAAAGATGTTTGAAAGACATTTATAATTTGTAGAAATTTTCAGATAGATAAAAAGGACCAAGAAATACTATCCTGGTAAAGTCATATGTTTCATATAAGCTTGTCATGTCAATCCATGATAAGTGGTCATATTTTGACAGAAGCCTCTTACAATGTCTTCATCAATGCAATGCCATGAGGCACATAAGAAAATGTCAGGTGCAGGCAGGAAGCATCATCTAAACAAAAGTAAATTATGGGCAAAAAAGGAAAAGTGAAAATGTATCATTGAAATGCACATGTACCTATTAATCTCCCATAAGTCTTCCCACCGTTGCAACAGAATATAGCCTGAGAATCAAGAAGGCACTTTGCATCAAGATGTGTGAATGTGTTATTTTCATATAATGGAAGAGAAAAGAAAAAGATGAACTTGAAAATTTGAAGGGTAACCCCTGTGGGTTAAAACCTCAGTATAAGAACTTAGAACTAACCTTCTTGAAGGATTTCATCCAGGCAATAGGTGAGGGGCCTAGATACCAAGGTTCCACATATCATAATTAGAATTAAAAGTTCAAAATATTGAATTATGAATCAAACACTAGCGTTGAAGTGCATCAACTTAGTTCATCATTGATTCAAACAAAGATAAAGAGCATAAAGAACATAAAGTATTCATGTGATCTCATTCTTTTTGAAATTAGTATCAATATTCCACAATTAATTCTAAATCAGAAGGATGATCCACAAAGTCATGTCATAGCAACCAACAGTAGGGCCTAATGAGGAGGGAATCTCACTTTTGCAATTGTTAGCAGGCACGGCAATTAGTCATGACTCATTTGTCATTTAAAACATGTAGCACCTCCCCATTCATTGGTCCCAATTTCATTTACACCATGGCACAATTTAAATGCAACCCACATTCCTCACTACATTTAGCTCCTAGTCGCTCCTTTGTGATGTTTCGGCACATTTTGACTTGATGTTTCTATCTCTCTCACCTCTTTTTGAGATATTCTTACAAAAATTTCTTGATGCTATATGCCAGACTGACGACCATACAACAATATGCAGTTTACCTTAAAGATTTTCATCACTATCTGATCACCAAGAAAATTACAAAGATAAGAATTGTTTGGTACCCATTATTCTATCATTCTTCTCAGAAGGCATAGAACAATCAGCTCCCCAGAATATTGTGCACTTCTCCTTTCTAGCACCCTCTACATGCCTCCTTCCAGTCAGTATCCATTACTCGTATGCACCACCTCTCACTCCTCAAAAATAGTCAACAGGTAGATTGTTCCTTTGTGACCAAACTACATGGATTCAGACCATGTGTACGAAACCTTAGCTGATTTACTAATGAGGAATAACTTGGGTAAACTTGATTATTTTAGACAGTAGGTAACGATTTCCAGGATTCAAGAAAATTCAGATTTAAAGACGCGACACATCTAATTTTCTTCTAAAAAGAAAAGGGTAGCCCGGTGTAAGAAGGCATCTCGCATTTACACAGGGTCCAGGGAAGGGCCGCACGCCTGAAGGTGTAATGTAGGCAGCCTTATCCTGCATTTACTACAAGAGGCTGATTCCATGGCTTGAACCCGTGACCTTTTGGTCACGCTGCGATAACTTTACCATTGCGCCAAGACTTCCCTTCTAAAACAGAAGAAAATTTAAGCTAATAAACTAGACTTGTTGTGGGTCCTAGTCAAGTGTCACAATTAAGTTGGCTTAAGCTACTAACTAAGGGAGAGTATGCCCGCCCATTTGATCTCATAAAATTGTAAAATTACACAATTGATTGTAAAGACATACCATCTTGTAGAACAGTAACTCACCAAAACCATTTCTCTAGTTTATATGGTCCCCCACCAACACATGCACACCATCCACACATGCACATACCTCTCCTCCATTAATTAAAAATAAAAAGTAAAAGTCAGAATGAAGCAAAGCCAGATTGTGTTCACTTATTTAAGTTTCTATCCCTTCGAAGTCATTTCTGAAGGTGCAACTTTAGTTAGAATGTACTATGAATTTCCTCAAACTATATATATCTCGAATAATGGTTGCTTTGAAAGCAGAAATCAGACTCACAGAAACTTTTTGATCACCATAAATCCCCATTAATCACATAACTATCCATAATATTAACATTTTGTGAGCACAAATGTCCAACAGCAGATAACTAAAACAATATTAAACTAAGTTACGTACTCACCTCCACTGCTTCGGCAACTGTAAAATTCAATTTTTGTGTCACCATCTCCAGCACTTAGCAAGGTGGGAACAAGTTTCTTGGATAAGTTAGGATCCTCATAGCGGGTGCCTGCTATCTGCCAAGCTCTTGATATAAGCCTACGTCAAGACAAAGATTAGCATGACATTTAAAAATAAGTGGAGTTCATAAGCTAGAGTAAAGATAACCTAGGTTTCAGCAAGGACAACAATCTATGACGCCTATCGTCTGGAATATCCTCAATTTTTTTCCTGCGGACATGAAATTTCAAAATCAGATCACATAAATTACAGGAATATTCCATCTACTTGACAATTAAGTTTGCATTCCTTAGAAAAGATATCTAATACTGACAACAATTACGAGCACAGGAAATGAGCGATGCTTTTCTTTCTTATGTTCCTCAGCATTAGCACTTAAAATCAACTAGTTATCAAGAGTGGACAAGAAGGTTTATGCGTGGCTCATAAGAAAGGACAGCAAGTCATTTCTAAATTATAGAACCATTGTATGAACCAGTGATTATATGCTGCAATGAGCTTATTGAACATCTGAAATATGTTCTTCTAATAGACCTGATTCAACCAGCAAACCCCCATTTCTATGTTAGAACATATAAGAATTTTGACAATAACTAATAAGACCTTTCTATTTCCAGTAACGGTTTCTTAAATCCATCAGTCTATGTTTCGGCATGATATTTACGATGCTAAAAAAAAAAATTAATAAAACAAAATCCCAACGAATTTAAGCCCAGTTTGTTAGAAAATCGTGGACTTTCAACCAAGTGGTGGTAGAATCAGATTGCCTATCACTTGTTCGACGTTTTGCCTATGAGAAGCTACCACCGTCCACAGAAGGGCGTACAAGAATTACCAAAGATACGCAGCTGGATTGTACGAGGCAGGGTCCAAGGGAATCAATTCTTTAGGAGGATCAAGAAAGGTAACAACATCTTCCTCATCCAAGTATGCTTTTTTCCCATTTGGTAAAACCTCATAGGGTTTATCATCCCAAGGCGAAGTACCAACGGCTCTGATTGCATAACGGACCCATCTCCGGTTCTGAAAATTCAAATCCCTGTCTCCAACAAGAACTGAAACAACCACAAAACAAACAATTAAGTGTTATTGTTAAGTGAAGTTGAAAGTGAGCAAAGAACATACGCAGATTATGTTGTTGTCGGCGAGGGATGTTGGGATGAGATAGGAAGAAATTAGGAGGTTGAAGCAAATGTTTGTCACTCAATGCTGCTCTCATCTTAGACTCACCAATGTCTGGTGCAGCTTGATTCAGTTCGAGCTTGTATTCTGAAAGTTTCGAACCTCACCTACATACACATTATTATTATTATTATGGTATTAAAAAAAATACACATTATTATTATTATTATTATTATTATGGTATTAAAAAAAAATACACATTACATGTTGTTGAGTTTTTTTTTTCCAAACATATTGTTGAGTATAATTACAATTTTTTCGGTTTTTTCAAGAAAAAAAAAAAAACTAGTATAATTACCGTATTCTCATAATTTGAAAATTATATATATATATATATATATATATATTCGCCAGCCAGATGTAGTTAGAGAAATTCAGATTCAGTTGTTAGTACTCGAGGGCAAACTAACTCCGAATAACATATATATAATATATATGACTATCATTTAATAATTTTTAAAATTTTTCCATGTGTATATATAATTATAGGAAATTCAGATTATAATGAATTGACCACCTTCCATATTTTTATACACTTGTTTTTTTTTTCCTAACAATTGCACATTGATATGAAAATTACGTAGTTTCTCCCTCAGTATTTAATATTGCATCTCTCATTAAATCTTAAGCATAAGAAGAAAGACAAAGGTAAAGCAAAATATGGTGCAGCAAAGCCATAATGTAGTTGCGACAGACATTACATAGTAGGTAAGAAGCATTGGAATTGATTGAATTCAAATTCATATAATTTATATTCTTGCCTTTCATTCTGACTTTATGTTCCAAAATTTTAGTTCAAGACCTGTTGGAGGCATTGCCTATCATGACATTCTGCTCTTATCTTTCAATACATGGTAGACTGAAATCAGTTATCCATTTTTCAATTTCAACTCTTCTATGTCTCTTTATTAAAAATATTCTTATGTCTTCAAGCATAGTCCTTATATGCTTTGTCTTTGCAGCCAATATATTTCCATTAAAGCTTTCACACAACATCTAATTTACATTCTGAAAGTTTGGATTTCAATTAGTCCTGATCTGTGCCAGACGAAGGTTTTATATAAGGAGTTCAAGGTGGTGAAAAGACAAAAAACCCCTTATCTAATAGGATTCTTTGGGCTTCGTGATTCTTTGAGCCTAAACATTCTATAGATTTTCAGGTTTTAACAGCTCAGCCTGACGAGGATGCTGAGGTCAGGAGGTTGAGGTCGGTAAGGCGACCTCTCCTTTTGCTAAGGCGAGAGTGACCCTTCTGCATTAGATAAGGGTGACCTTAACCCACGTTTAGGTGGGGCATTCACACCCTTCGCGGAGTCCTAGACTTAGAGGAGGCTTACAGATGTCCTTCTTCAGTCCAAGTCATTTCATGTCTTGGTCCAACTAGCCAAAGATTGCCACCAGCAATCCAAGTTGCTACCTCCCCCCTGACCAGAGGTGAAAGATTAAGTAGATCGTTCATGATCACGCAACCCGACCTCTTCTTTACTGAATTTTATTAATGGGTTATTAGGTTGTTGGCGGTGTGTCAGCGATCCTTTCTAAGACCAAATAAGAGAAATCCACTGCATGGAGGGACCTTTATTAAGGAAAAGTGCCTGCTACAGAATCCTTTTATGACGACTTATATTTGACACAACTAATATATGACTTTTTTTACACAAGACTTGGTTTCAGTGATCTCTATCTGATATTCAACAAATAAGGGTAACTATAAGAACACATAATGGTGCCCCTCCAAATGCCAAGTCATTTCATGTCTTGATCTATCATGCTAGTAGTCACCTCTAATAGTTCAAATCATAACCTTACCTTACTTTACAATTGAAATATTTGGCGAGAGCCATGTTCGCTCTAAATTCTAGAATGTTTCGATTAAATGACGCTTCGGTGTCCTTGACCAATTGTTTTATTACCCTTGACCTATTAGACAGATTGCTAAGGGCAAGCTGGTAATTATGGGTATTTACGATGCCTAGGGATGTACACCTTTTTTGCTTATAAAAGGAGACACTCATTCGTTTCTATTCCATTGTTCTCCAAATCTTCATATGGCCCTTCATGATTGAATGGTTTAGCAATCTCAATCGTTTGCCAAGCTTTTACTCCCTCTTTTTGTACCCTCTTTTGCATGATGCCTTCATTAGATATTTCTAAATTTAGGCAAGATGGTTATAAGTTGGATGATAGCAACCACTCTTTCCATGAGAGGTTGCTAATCCTAGAATCAACTAGGTAATTATCCAATAGTCGTCTTCTTTCAAAAAGGGTAACCCGAGATGCGCCAATTATGAGGTTGACAATCTTCCAACATCGACCTTTTTTTTGAAAGAGGTAACTTGAGCTGCTCTGAGCATGCAAAGTCACCAAGGAGTAGTTCCTCATGATTCAAATATTTTATAAAGCTTTATTAGTGAAATGATAAGATTTGCATCAGGCCAATGGCATGGTGCTCTTAACAGTATGTTTATTCGTTCCACACATACTTTCTTTGTATATCTCTATCCTTAAACGTGTGGTTTCCAATCCGGTATTAGGAACTTTTCTTTTAAAATTTTGAGGGAGGTAATCTTGAATATAACCTCCCATTCTCCATCATCTTATGCTGCATCCAGATTGATTTCTGCAACACCGTGGGTCACTTACCCAACTATAGTGCTAGGTAATTTATCCTTTAACTTATCAATGCTAGTAAGATGTCAAATGGAAAGTTAAAGGGCCTTCTCTCTCAAAACAAGTGAAGGTCGACCTCGAGACACTCTTTAAGAATGTTCCAAAATAATGGTGTAAATGAAGTTGACTAGTGGTGACTTTGAGGTCGCCTTTTGAATATTGTAAAAGTTTATATATGAATGAAAAGTATTTTATTTTTCTTGATTATGATGCTGGTGCATTGATAATTTGTAATGTAGCGGAGGGCTTCTTTTAAGACTTAATCGACTTCCTAATCCGATATAGTTTAAGGAAATTTATAAAAACCTCCCTAGTTTTTATATAAACTACATTTTCCTTCCTATGTTTTTTTATTCAGACAAAAACCTCCCTCCGTTTTAATTCTGTTAACATTTTCCTCCTTCTGTCCATTTTTTCTGTTAAAATAAATATTGAAGGACCAAAATATAATTTTTACGAGCCATTTTAAAAAAACTCAAAAAATGAGGGACTAATTTGGAATTTTTCTATCTTCTTCAACCTTCTTCTTCCCACAACCCTAGCCGCTCACTTGAAGGAATAAACATGAGAGATTCAAAAGTCTAATTTTCTTTGAAAGCCAGCTAAAAGTGAATTTCATATTTCAACAGAGCATTAAGGGTTAATAGATGTAGAATAAAAGTTAGGCAGCTGATTGCTAGAATTACATTATCCCGTTTAGAAATTTT
>CATIWJ010119787.1:0-16929 GCA_949640765.1 Croton laevigatus | reverse complement strand
ATGTTTTCTTGAGTTTTAGAGGCAAAGACACTCGTACAACCTTTACAGATCATCTCTACACAGCTCTAATCCAAGCAGGAATTCACACCTTCAGAGATGATGATGAAATTGAAAGAGGAGAAGATATTAAGCGAGAACTAGAAAAAGCTATTCAACAATCAGAAGTCGCAGTAATTGTGTTTTCTCCTAACTATGCCTCTTCAAGTTGGTGCCTTGATGAACTTGTTTTGATCAATGAGCAAAGAAAAGCTGGTCTTGTCTACATTTTGCCCATTTTCTACCATGTTGCTCCAGAACTTGTTAAAAGGCAAACAGGAAGCTTTGCTGAAGCTTTGCTGAAGCTTTTGCTAAGCATGAGAAGCACTACAATATACTGCCTGACTTGTTAGAGAAGTGGAGATCTGCTCTTAAAGAAGTTGCAGATCTAAGCGGTGAGGTTCTCAAAGATTAATAAGTTTTTGAAACCCTTTTAACATGCTCTGTTTCAAGAGAGATGAATTTCATAAAATATATTATTTTTTTAGGAGTTTGTAAAAATATATTCTTTTTTTTAAGAGATTATTAAAATATGTCCAACATCATAGTGAATCTGATAATAAATTAAATGGTTAAAATTTGTTAGTCAGAAGTTTAGGGTCTCAAAACTTTTTACTCTTATCATATTTATATTGTAGTTTCAGATCATATCTTGTGAATTGAACTTCTTGTCTTTTTAAAGGTATGAAGCACCCTTCATTGAAAACATTGTGAAGCTTGTTGCGAATAAATTGGATCACAAACTTTTGTAAGTGGAATCCTACTTGGTTGGAATTGATTCTTATGTTAATGACATTGATTCGTGGTTGCGCGATGATTTGACTAGTGGTAGGATATTGACACTTAATGGAAATGGTGGGACTGGGAAGAGCGCAATTATAAAGACAGTTTATAATCAAAACTACAGTAATTTTACATTGAGGAGCTTTCTCAAAGATGTTCGAGAAAAATCAAGAAAAGAGGAAGATGTAATTTGCTTACAAGAACAAATCCTTTCGGAAGCAGGCCAAACGATTAAGATATATAATTCAGAAGATGGTGTTATGAAAATCCAACGTGTAATACGTGGCAAAAAAATTCTTATTGTTTTTAACGACGTGGATGATTTGAAGCAGTATGAACAAATTATTGGTCAACCTAAATGGCTGTTCCCAGGGAGTAAATGCATCATAAGAGAATTTGTTCAATGTTGGTTCAGACATTGTTTGGAACCTGGCTATTAAGCCATTGGATTACCATAATTCATCTCTGCTCTTCAAATTTCATGCCTTTCGACTAGAAAGTCCTCCAAAACACCTTAGTTATTGCATAGAGTGTGCAATTAGATATTGTGGCGGGCTTCCACTAGCACTTTCTGTTCTGGGCTCCTCTATACTGTAAACCAAGTAAAGAATTATGGGAAAGTGGTGATAAAGTTCAAAAAAAATTCTTAGAAAAGCTTTTGGTTTTTTGGAGCATGACGATCATAAGAACATATTTTGTCATATAGCATGTTTTTTTATTGGGATGCACAAAGATGATGTTGTTACAATTCTCAATGGTTATGGCTTTCATACATTAGTTGGAATCCAACGTCTCATTGATTGACACCTCATTGCCATCAATGGAATTAACATCCTTGAGATGCATCAAATGATTAGAGACATGGGTAGAGAACTTGTTCGCCAAGAAGCTCATGAACCAGGGGATCGGAGTGGAGTCTGGAATCACGCTGAAGCGTTCCATGCGTTGAGTAATGAAACTGTGAGTAATAATTTTTCTGATTCATTTTATAACCATAACACTGAGGCTGCCCCCACAATTAAAGGTTTACTTCTGCTGGGAAAAAAAATTGCAGGGGACAGAGACTATTCAAGGCTTAACTCTGGATGTTGATGCGTTACAGGAAGAAATGCCAACTTGTTCTTCTGTTCTGATAAGAAAAGAAGCATTTAAAAGGATGAGAAAACTAATGCTGCTCCAGCTCAGTAATGTCGTTAATTTTGAAGGAAGCTTCCAAAAATTTCCTAAAGGATTGGTATGGCTGTGTTGGCCTAGATTCCCTTTGGCATGTATACCCTCCAGTTTTAAGTTCGGAAAGCTTGTTTTTCTTGATATGTCTTATAGCAATCTACGCTAGATAAACATGGTATGCTACTAATTCATTCTTCTTGTCTGTTCATTTCTCTAATCTAATCTTTGTACATGTCATATAACAAATGAAGCTAATAATTATTTTTGTCTCAAATCATTTCAGTGTTTCCCACGCTTGAAGATCCTTGTTCTAAGCAACTGCCATCTTCTTACCACAACTCCTAACTTCAACGGATTCCCTAGTCTCAAGAGATTGATGCTCATGAATTGTAAAAAGTTGGTTGAAACCGACGAATCAATTGGAGTCCTACAAAGACTTGTTTTATTAGATCTGAGTGGCTGCATAAAACTTAGAGAGCTTCCGAGGACAGTTTTTGCCTCTTGAAGGCAGTCAAGAAACTATTTCTGCTGGTTGTAGTTCTGAACTTAGACTTCCTGACAAGATTGTTAATACAGAAAAATTGGAGGTGCTAGTTGTTTATGGAGTTACCTCGTGTGATCAAAGCCAACTTGTTCTGTCCTATGGAATTCCATTACGTTTTCTTCCACCAAATCTGGTTGAGTTAAGGCCAGGAAACTGCGGTTTATCAAATGATGCCTTTCCCAGGGAATTTAGCTTTCCCAATCTCCATGTTTTATCCCACAACGCAATCCATTTTCTGCCTTGCCACCTGAAATATTTAAGGGTTGCACTGCACTTATAAGCCTTGATTTAAGTTCTTCCAGAAGTTCCAAATAGTTTATGCAAATTGAATTTGTTCGTGTCAGCCAGTTACTGATTTACCAGATTTGTCATGTCTTAATTCAGATGAGAGAGGCATCATTTTATTTTATTGTAGAAGACTAGCTACAATGAAAAATGTTTATAGTTTTGATTTTTTTAACCCAGCTTGATATGTTTATGATCCACCTCCTTCAATTGTTCGATCTTAAGAGTTTACGGTTCTCTAAACAAGAGATGATCTCTTCTCCAGCTCACGACATAATTGTAGCAGATCGAGGAAAGGATGAGTGTAAAATTTTCATGTAGTTAGTTATGACATTATCTGCTTTGGTTATTTATTTATTATCAGGTTTGTATTGTCACAAGCATTGCGGGAGCAAGGCATATTTAGTATTTTCCAACCAGGGACTGAAATTCTGAGCTGGTACCAATATCAATATCTTTTGATCCTGGCTTCTTCTCAAGATGATATAATCTATGGCTTAAATATCTATATTGCATATCAAGTGCGCAATGATGTGCGGAAAATTTATGTTCGCTATGAAGAGCCTTATGTTCAGGTGGCAAGTGGATCCAAGGGCTCCACTTGATCATATTTTCCTGCATTTTTTGGGCTTCATGCTAGGTTAAGAGGAGCTGAGGGCAAGTTAGAAGAATGCAATGATATGTTATGACTAAGCTTTTGAAATTTTTCTAATCAGCTTAAAAGTGGGGATGATCAGCTTAAAAGTGGGGATGATGTGAATGTAACCGTGCCAAAGCATCCCTTAAGATGATGTGATTGCTGGTCATCTTATGATGAGTTTAGACATGACAATAATGGAATTATATGTGGATGTGAGTGTGATATTCTAGTGAAATGTCATCATTTTTCACTCCCTCCAGTGCCCATGCCCAAGTATGAAGTTGGATGGGATGGCTAGGTCACAAACTTGGATGGAGATGGCTTGTACCCGTAAGGTATAGTCATCCTCTAAGCATTTAGCCAAGCTTGAGAATAGGAAATGGAGTAACCGGTCTATGATAAAAAGATCTACAGCAAATGTGAGTGAAGTTAGTGATGAAAGCTAGGATTTCGCTTGAGGAGATTAAAGGTGAGCATATCTTGCAATGATGATTGAAAGACTAAAAGCTTAACATATACTACCTCAGTCTTTTTGAATTCTTTACATTTCAAACAGCATGTTTAGGTTGAAGTTTGGTGTTGACAGTTTGATGGGTTGGGTTTGGTAGATTAAAGTAGGTTTAGGTTAGTTATAAAGTATGGTTACTGTAGTTTAATAATATATAAATAATATTTTAATCTAACTAACCCAACACATTAAACTATCAACACCAAACTTGAATCTAGTCAACCCTAAAAAAGTGTAAAGAAACTTAAAAGACGGAGGTAGTAATAACTATTTTTAACAGTTAATCGAAGTTAAAATTTACCTGGATATGAATGTCAAAAATGCGTTTTCCTTGAATACTGTAGTCTTCATCTTTTGTACAAATAGTTTCAGCAAAGAGAAGTGTGACATTATGATGCGGCATTAGAAATGGAGTTGGATTTTTTGGAAAAAATGGACCGCAGGGCCTATCTTGGCAAATAGGCCCATTCGGCAGTTTTGCAGCCAAGCTTCCGCATAAGTTTCTAGTGTCGGATTTTGGTGATTCTTAGGTCTTTTCTCATCGAAAATAGTCCAACGCGTGAAACTCACAGCTAATGTAGTAATGTCCGTCGCTTTTTGGCCAAATTCCATCGTTTAGGCCTTCAAAATTGCATTTTTCGATTTTTACCGTTATGGAAATTTTGGATTTCTTTATTTTTCCTTATAATTTCGGTTAGGTTTTTTTTAGTTTCCTATTTATATGTAACTTATGAACATTAGACGGCAGTTTTATGGAATTTTGAACCCTAATTATTTTCTCCCAAATTTGTGAATTTGGATGCCTATTTCCTGGTAATTGTGTGCAATTCAACAGGGATTAGAAGATTGCTAGCCGGTAGTCGTGCGCGATTCAACGCTTAGTAATATATTTATCAAGTTCTTGTAGCTTCCGCTACGTCACATTATATGCAAACCGAAAGCATCATAGGAGAGGGAATAAGGCCAATGACGAGCTCCTTTGTATAAAGACTTGTAAGAGACATGTCATGTTTTGAATGTAATCACTTGATGATGTACTGATTGTTGGCCAAAAATCTCATCAACAAGTATACATCTACTTCCTACTGGGGGCTTCATCATAGTAATTTGACGTCAAAAATCAAGCATTCCCAAATTCATCTTTTACTTGCAGGCCGCCAAAATTTATGTACAGGTAATCATCTGCAAAACAAATTGTCTATGATCAATATGGTACAGACTTTTGATGTTCATAGGAGTTCAATGATTTCAATCCAACTTGAAAATTTTCGTTTTTCAATAAACTTACTCTCTGAATGGTTAGCAAGATACTGATCCTTCATAAGAAAATTATGTAACAACTTTGAATATTTATCAACTAATTTTTGTAAATGGCATAAAAAGAGTGGAGTTGAATATTTCTTTTTTAGAAATTTTCGTTTTATTTTTTTAAATAGTTTGTAGAATTCGACTCTGTAATATTAATTTTTTTTAAAATAGTTACAACCATTGAATTTAACGGTTTTAATTTTTTTTGTGAAATTGATAATGCAGAATCAAATTTTATAAACTGAGAACCACTCAAATTAATTCCGAGACTATGTAAATACAATTTAAACTTGTTTAAAAAAAAAAGAGAGGCGCACCCTCGCACCCAATTTCTTTTCCCAAAAGAGTGAAAAATTGTACCTTGCTGATTTACTATAGTTGACCAAGCAGCTGTTAGAATTCCAGCTCTTGATGGACCATGAATCATAGTTGGAAGCATATTCTCCAACCCCACAATCCATCATGTCTTCCAACTCAACCACCATGATCCACCAACTCATCCATCATTGCTCCCAACTCACCCACTAATACCACCAACTAATCAACCATTAAAAATCCTATACACATTCCTTTTCTTGCCTATAAATAGAGGCACTTCTTTAATGTTTATATCACACAAACACAAGTGATCAAAGAGTGAGGTGAGGAGTAAGAGAGTTTTTGTAGAGAGAAAATATGAGAGTTTGAGAGGATTGGTTTTTTGTAGTTGAGTGAGCTTGTCTCCTCCTGTAATTCTATTTCTTGTTATTAATAGAAGAGTTTTCCAATCCTAACAAGTGGTATCAGAACCAGGTTGAGCTCCATAAATTTTTTTTTCTCTCCAAAAACTCATACCGTCCAAAATTCATGTTTTCAAATTTTGCTCAAACATAAAATTTGATCACACCATAGGGTCGGGCTCGACGAGAGGAGTAGTCTGCAATTTTCGGGAGGTAAAACGGCCGCCGGATAACGCCGCACGCGCCAACACGCGCCGGCGCGTGAAGAACCAGTCTGCCCAATCGCAAACACGCGCCGCACGCGCGTTGAAAGTTGAAAACGCCCAGTCAGCTGTCATGTTAGACGGCCACGTCAGCAAGCCACGTCATCCAGTGCCACGTCAGCTTCTGCCACGTGGCGCCAAGTCAGCTGCCACGTCATCTCTGATTGCCACGTCAGCTAACCAGTAGGCTTCCTAGGAGGTGACACGTGGCACTCTCTCCGTCTGCCACGTCATTAACAGATCAGACCATTGGTTTGAATCGATCCGGTTCGGTTCACATTTCTGAAGTCCTATTTCAGCTATTTCCAGGCCGGTTTTCGAAGAAGACAGACCGGTTCCTAACGTTTTTCAGCGTTCTGGATTCAACCGTGAGCTCGGTTTTGCCTAATTGTGCTCCCACAGTCCGGTACAAGTAAATTTGAGGCATTTTTCATGGAGTCTTCAAGCACGGATACGATGATCCGGCTTAAGTCCACAAACTACAACATGTGGAAGCCAAAGATGGAAGATTTGCTGATTCTAAAGGATTTAGCAGAGCCTTTAGAAACTAAAGGCGTCAAACCAGACACACGAACGGAGGAAGTCTGGACGAGAATGAACAAGAAAACTGTGGCATTAATCAGACAATGGATTGACCACAGTGTTTTTCATCATGTTTCTCAAGAGACCAACGCATATACACTCTGGGTGAAGCTAGAGAATATGTAACAAGCAAAGACGGCCCGTAATAAGACACTGCTGATGAGAAGATTGGTAAACCACAAGTTGTGTGGTGGTACCTCTGTGACAGAACACCTGAGTCAATTTCAGGATCTTGTGAATCAGCTCGGTGCAGCTGAATGGATTCTCAAATATGAGGAGCAGGCCATATTGCTGTTGAGTTCTCTACCTGATAGCTGGGAGACGCTTGTTGTTACTCTCAGTAATTCTGCCCCCGATGGCAAGGTAACAATGCAGATGGTTACATATGCCTTAATAAACGAGGAAGCCCGTAGAAAAGAAGTCGGGACTGATCAGTCGTATGCCCTTGTTTATGAAAGTAATGAAAGAGGAAGAGGCGGAATGGAGGTAGAAATAAAGGTCGAGGCCGAGAAAGAGAAAAAAGTCGAGACTATGATCTGAAGACTGTCAATGAAGACATGGATCAAGATGATGGCATTATTAAATGCTACCATTGTGGCAAGAGAGGCCACAAAATAAGAGATTGTCGAAAGTTCCTGAGAGAGATAACACAAGGCGGTCAGAAATCTCAGAAGGATGATGGTGACACCATGGTCACCATATCATCGGATGTTGCATAATCCGAGAAAGAGGCCTTTCTCCATGGTGATTCGGAGGAAGGAGATGCGTGGAGATGGAATATTACCTCCACATTAATGGTTATCCCCTCTGGTATGGTGATTCAGAGGAAGGTGATTTCCTTTCACTGTAACAATATGTGAAAGATGAATATTTATTGTGGTGCCTTGTGTCGAAAGACTTCCTGATATAGTGAAGGTCAGGCGGCGTGTCCCATTGGTTGAAAACGGCGGTACAAGATGATTTGATAGAGTTATTCTTTTCATGGTGATTGAAAAGAATGAGATATACAGAGCAGCGATAGTCTCCATGTAGTTTTCCCTTATTCAAGATTTACGAATAAAGATTAGATACCTTTCTCTAAAGTGTTTAAAGAAAAAGAGAAGGTATTGAGTAAGGGGAGCTCAGACCCCTCCACCAAAGGATGATGGTGTCAAGCAGGGGAAGCTACAGATAGCCAATGTCCCACCTGATGGAGCAGGGGGAGCCAGAGAGCTTTCAAGTGGAGTTGTTCCTTTTTTGTGAGAGAAAAGAAGAAAATGGAAGCGGTATCCTACTCCTTGGCAGTAGGAAGTTTGATATAACGACATGAACATGCATCGTCAGAATAAGAGAGTTACGGAAGAAGCTGGAGGGGGAGTTTGTTGGGTTTCCAGCTCCTCTTGGCTGGTAGAGAGACCCACAAGCTTTGACAGTTTGGCAAAGCAAAAGTATGGGTTATAGGTGAAGAAGTTGGCCACATGGTTGATGTCATTGATGATGTTTTTAGGTTCTACATTTGCCTATAAATACCAATGCTTCATTCTTCATTGATACACAGCTTGAGTGACAGAAAACATAGAGAGTAGAAGAGAGGACAAAGAGAGTTTTTGTAGAGAGAAAATATGTGAGTTTGAGAGAATTGGTTTTTTGTAGTTGAGTGAGCTTGTCTCCTCCTGTAATTCTATTTCTGGTTATTAATAGAAGAGTTTTCCAATCGTAACACTTCCAATATGATTAAAGCATGCTCCTGTATCTATTAGAATGAATGTTAAATATGCTTTATCTACTGCTGCTAATATAGGATACTACAAGTGCAGTAACATCAATGCTTATCAAGTGGCAATGTCACATTTCCTCCCCACCCTTCTACGCCCTTTGTGTTTCCTTTCTAGGGTTTTATCCCTTCTTCTCTGATTTCCGATTACTGCTTCAATTTTCATCCTCTCACTAAATTAAGTTGGGGTTTTAGCTCTGTGACTTAATGAGGCTAATTTCTTCTCTATTTTCAAGGTTTTGTTGTTTTAGATTTTCTTCGGTCCTGCTTCCGCCGTTCTCCATATCCATTTCACACTTCAAATTCTAATTGAGCTTTATTGTTCATTTCCCTGAGATTATTTTCTGTGGAGCTATTTTTGTTTATTTCTTCTACTTTTTCTCAGTCCAAGCTTCTGATTCTTGGGGTTAATACAACAAATCGAAAATACCTCCTCTGTTCACTATTGCAGATATTTTCCTCCGGTGCTCCTGCTTTCTGCCATTGGAGATTCTTTCAATAAATTAATCAATCAGCTCTTCAGAGGAGATCTCACATTCTGGAAAGACTTCCTTGGCTACCATTCTTGCCAACATTCTCAAGTGTCACGTAAGTCCAAGGAATTTTTGGTGATTAGTTTTCTTATGGTCCGGTGCTGTGGTGGGAAGCGATCCAACCTTGTGTATGAGATTTCTATTATTGCTCATCTTAGGATTGCAAGAAGTTACCGAAGATCTTCATTTACAGGCTTCAAAATTAGAGCTTTGTCTTTTTCCCTACACCGTACTAGCTACTGCAACCGTCATCAAAAACTAATGTACGTCTATTTCTTCCTCTGTTGACTTATTACAGTTGAAGCATTACTTGTGTTTTCCTCTAAAACTCTGTTTTTTGTAGGAGGATTGGGTTTTTTCTTGAAATCAATTTACCTCTATATTGATCTAGCTAAGCTCTATAATTAAGCATTAATTTCTGCTTTGTTTATATACTTATCTATTAGAGTTTCAAGACGTTGTAGACTATCTCACCTGTATTATTTTGTATGGTGTGCGTGTGGGCAAAGTCGCATATGATTTTTTAGAATTGTCAGGGGGCTTGGTAATACCTTGACGGTCCATAATCTAAAGAAGGTAGTGAATCGATATGATCCCCCTTTGTTAGCTCTATCTGAAATTAAAAAATAGGAACCTTCTATTATTAATAAATTAAGAGCTTTGCGTTACCAGAATACTTTTGTGGTGCCTGCTAGGAACAAAGCGGAAGGGCTGGCAATAGCTTGGAAGCATTTTGTGAATTGTTCTATTATGAAATATAGCAATTTTTTGTGCATTACAGAATTATGATGGGGCGACTTCAGTGTAATTGGGAACTGATTTTTGTGTATATGAGATTGTATGAATCAGAAAAGAGTACTCAATTCTCTTCATTAATGACCTATTGTTCCTCCTTGCCTTCGTGTTTTTTACTGGTTGCTGATTTTAATTGCATATTGCATGCCAATGAAAAAAAAAGGAGTTGTAGTAATAATCAAAATATGTTGCTATTTAATGATTTTATTACAAATGCGAGAGTGCAGGATCTGGGTTTTGTAGGGGATCGTTTCACTTGGAACAATAGAAGCAAAGGGAATGCTAATATTCATGAAAGGCTTGATAGAGCTTTAGCTTCATCGGATAGGTTGGATAAATTTAAAGATGCCTATATTCAGCACCTGGATGATAATGGCTCTGACCATAGACTATTATTACTTAAGCTATTTGGAGCTTATTGGAAGCCAAAGAGATATTTTGTTTTGATAAAAGGCTTATTGGAAACCAGAAAATTGGTTAGTTCATATAAGAGGTGTGGCGGCAAAGTATGAGAGACTTTCCTATGTTTAGACTCCAATCAAAGCTGACGAATTGTAGGCACAATATTGTCAAATGGACAAGTGATCATAAACCAAATGCAAGGAAGAAAATTGAGGAGTTACAAGAGGAGATTAAAGCTCTTAAGCTAGGTTTAGATTATCCTGCAGGAACTATTTGTGGGAAAGAAAAAGAACTACGAAAATCGATCGATGATAAGAAACTCTCCTGGGATCAGAAGGCGCGGAATAATTGGTTGCTTTTAGGGGATAAAAATACTTCATACTGTCATCATCAGGTCAAACATTAGAGAAGGGTGAATAAGATTGTTGGATTAAAAAATTCGTAGGGTATCTGGGTGACAAATAGATATAGTCTTACACTATTTTAATGACATTTATTGTTCTTCCAATACATAGCCTGTAGACTTAACGGATTGGGGGATCCCAGTTCAAGTCTCTGAAACTATGAATGAAGATCTAATTGCTGAAGTTTCTGAAGAAGAAATTAAGAGAGCTGCCTTCTCAGTTAATCCATCGAAAGCACCAGGTGAGGATGGTATAACAGCTTGTTTTGTACAGAGTTATTGGCCTAATATAAAATCAAATGTGGTGGCTGTTGTGAGAAGTTTCTTTTCTTCGATCGATGTGTTAGGAAGTATGAATCATACAATAATTTCTCTTGTTCCAAAAGTTTCCGATGTTCTGACCATTAAAGATCATAGACCTATTAGTTTATGTAATGTGACTTATAAGGTTATATCTAAGATCTTGACATCGAGACTACAGGAAATTATTTGGGACATAATTTTAGAACAATAGAGCAGTTTCATTTGAGGTATGCTTGTTATGGATAATATTCTTATGGCTCATGAAATCACTCACTATCTTTTAAATAAAAGGGTGGTAAAAATCATGTTTTTGCAATAAAACTTGATATTAGCAAGGCTTATGAATGTGTTGAATGGAGTTTTTTTAAAAGCAATGATGCTAGCGCTTGGTTTTCACAACAAATGGGTGAAATGGATTATGGCTTGCATCACTTTGGTGACCTTCTCGGTGAAAATAAATGGGGAAAGACATGTTTTTTATCAGGCCATCTACAGGTTTGCGGCAAGGGGATCCAATATCGCCTCTTCTTTTCCTAATTTGCACAGAGGGTTTATCTTGTTTAATACATAAGGCAATGAGGGAGGACTCACTGTCAGGAATCCAACTAAACAAGCACTATCCCACAATCTTGTATCTAATGTTTGCTGATGATTCTCTCTTTTTTGGTAGGGCAGAATTAAGGGAGATAGAAATGCTGAAGTAGTTATTGACGAAGTACAGTTCTACTAGTGGCCAAACTGTCAATCTTGAGAAGTCTAGTATTATTTTTTCAAAAGGTATGCCTCTTGGAACCAAATCACTTTTGGCAAGTAAAATGGAGATTGATAAAGTAGATATTTTAGATAAGTACCTGGGTCTCCCCTCAGTCATTAAAAGGTCAAAAAAGGGAACTTTTCAGCAAATCAAAGACAGGATCAGATTACGCCTTAGTGGATGGAAAGAGAGATTCCTTTCTTATGCTGGCCGAGAGATCCTTATTAAATTTGTTGTGACAGCTATTCCTTTGTTTACCTTTCATGTTTCAAAGTCCCAAAGGGGTCCATCAATTCTAGTGGGGGTAAAAAGATCAAGAAAGGAAAATTTGTTAGATTTCTTAGTAGAAAATATGCTTAGGTAAGAAAGATGGAGGGCTGGGTTATAGAAATTAAGAAACAATGAATTTGGCTCTGCTTGCAAAACAAAGTTGGAGAATTTTAAAAAACCCTAATTTCTTATTGGCCAGATTGTACAAAGGTAGGTATTTTCCCCATTCTGATTTTTTTTCAACTACAATTACTAGCAATGTATCATGAGGACAGAGGAGTATTTTATGGAGAAGATCTTTGCTTAATGGGAACCTTCGTTGGAAAATCAGAAATGGTAGATATGTATCGTGCTTTAGTGATCCATGGATTCCTAACAATAATAATGGAATAGCAGACACGGTATTGAACAGAGATAAGGGAGTCTTCTGGGTAAATCAGCTAATCAATGGAGAATGAGGAGAATGGAAAAGAGTAATGGTTAGGTGTAATTTTTCTGCCACGGATGCACAAGCCATTCTTGGTATGCCTTTAGGGACCCCTGATGAATTAATTTAGAACCATTCGAAGAATGTGAATTATTCTGTTAAAACGGGTTATAAAATGGCAATCAAGTTGTTACAAGATGATAAGTCTAGCCAAATTAACTTCTCCTTTCTATGGCAGCAGATATAGATGTCATATCCTGACTTGTGCAATTTCTAATAAATTAATAATTGTCATGATGTATATAGAAATCTCGTCGGAATGTCAGGGACTCAACACATAGAAGCGTCAGAGTCGACCTTAGGAGTCGTGCTAGCATCGAAAAAGCATTAAGGTAAATATGAAGTTTGATTTATAGATGGGCTATTTAATAATGAGAATAAGTGTTAAGTGTTGAATCATAAGATAGTGTTTTGGGCCTTATTAGAAATGAAAGACATGAGAATTTTTGAATGGGTATAAATGTTACGTGGGCCATTAGGCCATTTATGTTTAAGAATAAATGTTATTGGTTGGGCCATATAGTTGAGAAAGGAAGAATGAATGAATGATAAGTGTTGAATTTTAAGAATATGGGCTAATGAAGTTATTTGAACCAAGAGATAGAATTGGGCCATAGTATATTAATAGGCCATTAAAGAATGATAAAATGAGAGATGTGAGTAGGGCCATGAAATCAAGTGGGCCTCAAAGAAAAGAGAGAATGAGGGTAGAATGCATATTGGGCCAAGCCCACTCATTTAACAAACAAATGTGTATGGGCCAACAATAAAATAATATAAAACCCTAAAAAATATCTCTTCCTCTCAATAATTCTAGAATTCTCCATCACCCACAACTAAGAAACCGTCCCCCTATCTCTTATTCTTCTCTCAACATTTCTCTCATCCATCTTTATCATCATCAACCTCAACTTTTCATTCCTCATCAACCAAGCTGGCTTCCTCATCCAATATAAAGAGAAATCTATCAAGCCATAACCTCAAAGAAGCTCAAGTAAAGCTAGATCTTATGGAGTTTAAGAAGAGAAAAAGGTTGACAAATGCAAGGAAGTGGTCTAGCTCAAAGGAAGAGCTCAACCCTTAAGGTTTGGTACTTAACCCATTTCATTTTTAAGTTTTATTATATTTTGAATGTGTTATTATTGTGGTATTGCATTTTCTTTGGTTTTGAGTTAAATGTGAGGCTATTTTGTAAAATTTGGGTTTTGGAAAAGAAATAAGTTTTGGAAGAAAGAAAGGTTTGTGGTTTTCAACTCGGACGACTCGTGACAAGCAAGCATGACTTGTGACTGAAAGGCCCTATTGCTACTCGTAACACTTTGGTGACGACTGGTGACTGGAGAGCTTTGTAACGACTTGTGACTCAACGTGACGACTCGCGACAGGCCAATTTTAGTCTTTAGCTTGCAAACTTTATCTGTGTCATATATTTAACTCATAAATCATTGGAATAACATTGAAATGTGTTTCTAATTAATATTCTTCATCGATTGATAGTTTTAAATGATATGCATGTCGGATTATAATTTGATAATAAATAGTAAGCATAGAATATAAAATGATTACCATGATATATGATACATTTGATCGAGAAATTATAAGAGACATTGAGGCATAAAATGAGTTAGATAATTGCTAGGGTTAAAGTAAATAAATTATAAGGCTAATGAACAAATAATCGAAGTGGATTAAAAGGTACTCGGAATAGTAGAACTAATTTAAAAGGAAATAAAACGATAAGTAAAATAATAAATAGTTATTACGTCATCAACAGAATGAAGAGGAATAAATAAGAAATAAAATAAATAATGAGTAGAGATAGGAAATGAGTATAATTAAATAATATGAAAATTAAAGAGGTTTATTAATAACTGAGATAAGGAATTAATTATATATAAATGGATGAAATAGATAGCGATGGGAACCCATCAGAACGAGAAAACATAAGAGCGATGCATGTCAAGCAAGGCGACAATCAACTCAATGTGTTATGATGATATGTGGTCATGTGTTGCATTGTCATGACTGTGTACTACTTTCAATATATGTGTTGCTATGAGATATTGTTGTATGTTATTTATAATTGCTTGTGTAAAGTATCCACTGAGCTTTACGCTCAGCAAGTTAGTTTATGCTAACTTATAGGTTGCGAAAGTCAGAGTCAAGAACCAGTCTAGAGGATAGGCATTGGGGATACTAAAAGTTAGAGTAGTGTGGCATATACAACAAGATTGTAAAACATAAAATTGTAAATTGTAAATTTATTACTGTATTTTGTAAAGTATTAATGTAAATCCGAAATTTTATGTTCTGTATACCATACCATATGTACGTGTAGCCCTCTTATAGGTATACTCCGGTAAGCTTATAAGGGGTGTTACAATAGAAGCTAAAGACACCAAGAAAAATACAAAGTTTTTATGTTGAGGTTAGTGAATAGAGGCCTTTAGTGAATAGAGGCCTTCATGTTGGTGCTAATCTAATAAAATGAATTCCTGAGAGTTCGGCTAAATTTGTATTTTGTGGTCAAGTGGAAAATGAAGAACATCTGGTCTTCAAGTGTGACTTTGCCAAAACAATCTGGTTAGCTTCTCCTCTGAGCCTTCATGTGGATAGGATCCAAGGTGACAATGCTATAGATGTCCTTAATGAAATAATAAAGACGATTAGCTAGGATGGGAATAAATGGGAGAATGAAGGTTTGGCAACCTCTATTTTATGGGCAATTTGGAAGCATAGGAATGCCATTGTTTTTAATAATAGGAAGCCCAATTTTCATGAGGTGATTAAGAATGCCTCGCTTTATTGGCGAGAGTTTACGAATGTATTGCAGCCTTGCCCTTCTATTTGTTCCAGTAATCATTTACAGGTACAATCTTGGTCTCCCCCATGTGAAGGAACCTTGAAAATCAATGTTAATGTAGAGTGGATATGAATCACAAATTGGGTGCCATGGGAGCAGCAATATGAGAATGCTTGGGTAAGGTTATTGATTGGTGCATTAAACAGTTTGATTACCTTCATGATCACCGTTATGCACAAACAAAGCTTATGCTTAATGCTAATTAATAACAATATTATCTATGTTAAAAAAAATTACTGCAAGTGCTCAAGTGTGGTTATGATTTTCATGATAAATTTGCTTTGATATTTAACAAATTATACCTGACCGGTTTTCTTCTAATTCCTTCTCGGTTGAGTGTATTAATGAATATGCTTGATTGATATGCTGAGCTCTTCACAGAGCCTTTACCTTTGAATGTAGGCCGAGATCTCTCAAAGAGGTACCTTACAGATTTTTCTCTCGAAAAACTAACTCTCAACTTTTAACTGGAAGTAGGGGTGAGCAAAAATACCTAAAAACTAAACTGAACTGAAAATTCAATTAACCAAATGGTTCGGTTCGGTTCGGTTTCAGTTATATAATTTTAAAAATCAAAATTTTCGGTTTGGTATGTGGTTCTAATAGTTTGAGAACTGAATCGAATGAATATATTTATACTTCTTTTCACATACGAAAATATGAAATTCAGACTCTATGTGACAAGCCAAGGACCTGAAAAGATCACTAACAAAATACCGCATCTAGAAACTCATTTACTTCGAAATTTAGACAAAAATGGAATTGGGATGCTCGGATCTTGGGTGGAAACAGGCGATATTTTCTTTTGGTAAATTAACGCCTCAAATGGCGAAAGAATCATCGTATGCTCCAGAAGATAGATTATTAAGAGCTATACTTGGGATTCAAGTATCAACTGAAAAGGAAACTTGTCCTAAAAGAATCATCTTATGCTCCAGAAGATAGATTATTAAGAGCTATATTTGGGATTCAAGTATCAACTGAAAAGGAAACTTGTCCTAAAGTGAGTCTTTCCCTCTCAAGCGAACGGTTTACACTAAGGTTCCCTGATGAGGGCTAGCACAATGAAAGACAAACATTATTCTTCTTTGACTTCCCTTATTCTAGCACCAAAAACACAATAGGCGAATCATCCATCGTTTCGGAGAGAATTGTTGAGGGTTCAAGAGAAAATTATATCTTGAATTCTACCTATTACATAGCTTACATCTCCTTATATTATGGAGTAAAGGGCTCATTATTGTCCCTTTACAGCTAAGTTAAGTGGACAACTGTCCTACATTATTGCTACATGATATTATATTATTGGTTGGGCGTCCCCACCTACATCTTGATAAGATTTTCTTTTGAAGCACCTGGGTGGGGTTCGCTGCTTTCGGTGCTTTAGTCTTCTTCTGGCATGCATTTTCTACAGACGTGGTCCATAGTTGCTATACGCATTTCTGTACACACGATTTGCTTTATTTCTTCTGATGCCTTTGTAAATGGCCCTTCAAGCTGGGCTACTGTATTCTGCCATCTGTCCATC